>JAKTVG010000019.1:0-64411 GCA_030557085.1 Candida gigantensis
ATCAGCTGCTTCTCCAAACAATTCTTGACTTTTTGTAATTAAAGTGAATATATATGGTAACATTTCATTGAGTGCCAATGCCAACAATTTCTTCAAGTAAAAATAACTCAAAGCACTATTTTCCTTTTCAAAATATGTATACAAATTACAATACATTGTTATGAGTAAACAATTCAATTTAAATAAAGTAGTAATTTTCATAATCTTGTGTGTATGATAGCTGGTCGTTTCATCTTCTAAATTGTGGACGTAATCACTGACTTTACCCAAAACTTCTGCTATTGCCACTTCAATATGATTAAGGAGATTAGTAATATCCTTGATTTTCACTTTTTGGTTAACGTTGCTGCACAACACAATCAAATCCTTGAGGGGACCATGAATGAGGGATGTCGTGAATGCAAATATCGCGAGTGACGATTTCTCTACCTCTAAATCTCGACAACCCGAACTTTTCAGGGTGAAAACTGGTCTCTTAGTATCGTACGATTCTCGTCTGACACTTACAGGAGTTCCAAACATCAATGCTAAAGTGTAGTCGTGTAACAAACCAACGTACCATATTTTACGGTATAAATGTTTTATTTTCTCATCTTTCATATTGGACATTTTATCAGGGTCTCTATTTAGACCTAATAGATAGCCCATGGCTAGAATATGGGTATGTTGAACCAATGAATCGCCACCATCAAGCCCATCACCTTCTTCTGGTGCCCAAATTCTATAGGCTCGCAAATACACTGCACATTGCAAAATGGGGAATGTCACTCTGCCCAAACGTCGTAAATAGATATAGCAGGAGTGCGCTATTTCGATACTATGAATATTGATACCGTTCAAAATCAAATATTTTCTGTCGGTTTCTTCTGCAGTAAGGTTCTTTTTGGTCAACACCTGTTCATTGTGAGATCCTTTGTGGTGAAGTAAAGATAAAAACAGCAACCTGCAAATGACAAATAGTATTCCAATATTTGCAAAATCAATACGATTTTCAATTTTCACTTCAGGTTTAACTTCTTCATAAGATTCTTTTCCAATGATCTTTTCAATATCTTTTCGAAAGTAATCTTCTATCACATAAGGTATAAGAGGATATATTAGCTCGAAATATCGTTTGAGCAACAACCAGACGGCTTTCTTAGTTGGCATGGTTGACTTTATCTGTTCAATCAAACCCATTTCTCTATCTTTGTTCCCCCCAACTAAACTCAACTCCAACCCAAATGTGGTCATATTGACAGGATTTATGTTATCTTTACTCAATGCATCGTCTTGCAATTGTTCTACTTTTTCTTGGAATCGTGCTTCCCAGCTACCATCCAAATTCAAAGCAGACCTAACTTTTTCATCATTAGGTACTATCAACTTTTTTAATGGCTGATGGGTTATACCAGTGGAAATTTTCTTTTCCATTTCCCTTTGTTTTTGTAAAGATCCAAAATAACGGAGTGTTCTTATGGCGGAACTATTTCTCATGACATACGACCAAGATAAGGGTGACATCGTACTCCTCTCAAATCTACCCATTGGATCAGGAGTAAACTCATAGAAATCAATCTCATCATCCTCATTTTCAAACGGGTTTATTCCAACCAAATATTTGTCCTTTTTTTCTAATTCTGATAATTTAAACGACCTTATTACATTCTCATTTTCATTTGGAAAACATTGCTTGTCTGCAGTAACACTCTCTAAAGGTATGAACCCTGGCCTATGCTCATCGTGGTGGGAAAACACCAAGTCTCTGGTTGCATCTGCTGTGATGTTGTACACTATACCAGTCTCATCGCGATACTCCTTTTTAACTTTCACGCTTCTACTTTGATCCGGTTCTTGATGACTTTCCCTTGGGGCAGCGTTTTCATATTGTTTTAGTTTGGTTTGTAGATCCACCAATACAGATTTTTGAATCAATACACACACGTCTTGTTGCGGTTCCAATTTCGGCTTGTTTGAGTCTTCACTTGGGGGTAAATCATTCGTGATGCTGGTCTGCAAATTTGATGTTGTTGACTGTGCCAGTTTTCTTTTCCGTTTCTTTACTTCAGGTACTCGTTCATCATAAACACATAATTCAGGTTGGTGCTTGTCACAATTTGAACAGGGTTTGCCCTTGTCACATTTCACTTTTTTGCGTCGACAAGGTAGACACACCAATGTTGCACGGTTTCTCTTTTTCACTTCCTTCCCATCTTCCGATGAATGTGTATCGTTATTACTGACCATTGATGGAAAATTTTCTTGCTTTTGATTTCCTTAACTAATTATAAATATAAACAAACTTAGAATATAAAGTTTCACCACCAAGGGGACAACAGGAAAGCCAATGGTTTTGAGGGGGGGGATGCAAATGTATAGTAGCACTAATTCAATGATAAATCAATAGGTTGACAATGAAAACAGCAGAACAAAATATAACGGTTGATTGGATGGTTCCAGTATTATAATATATGTATTGATATATACTATTGAATCTGTTTCATTCGTTTATCGTTCTTTATAGTTCTTAATTTTTTGTTCTTTTTTTTTCCTTTTCACAGTTGCCGTTCCTATTATGGAAAAAGTTAGTGGAGATACAATAGCAACACACGAATCCGGCTACTCAAAAATAGAAAAAAACGGTAAGCACGGATTTAACAGGCTGCTTTTTTGTGTAATATGGTCTTGTAAAATCCTTGGCTATAGACTAACTCTTGTACTTGTACTTATAGATAGACTTATCTTTAGTGGAAGAAAGTATGACGGATTTCGGTATAAAAACGGAAACTAAAGAGATGGGCATCAAAATGAAATCAAAGCCCCTGTACAGTGTCATTTCATTTATTCTGATGCCTAAGCATATTATAATAATAATTGAAAAATAATTGTCTAAAGTTAAATATACATAATACAAGCATCTAAATCATAATAATATACATTTTCACCTCCGTCGTACCTCTCCTAGACTGATCGATGCCATCTTTTTTTTTAAAAAAAAACCAAAGTTATCCTATTTTCTTTTTCATATTAGAAACTTTTTTAGTGTGCTGCTCCGTAAGATCTGTCGGTGTTGTTTAACAATGAGTTCTGTTCAGTTGTGTTTTCACTTTCACTTGGCCAATCATCGTCGTTGTCACCATTGTATATGAAAAATTGAGCAAATATAGCGAGATCTAATCCCAAAGTTCCCAACGACCCTGCTAACCAAGACGAGTTAACCAATAAATAATTATAGCTCATATCAATTGACATAATAGATATGACGTAGGTCAAGTTACCCAAACATGCAAATAAAAAGAACATAAATGAGATACCTTCACATGATTTTCTTTCATAATTCAAAATAATTTGTGGTATTCTTGAACCCAAATATAACAAGGCACATAACCATCCAAAAGTTTGTGCTAATGGATCAAACACCAAATCTTCAGGTTTATGTTCACCTGGATGTTTTGGATGTTTTGCATCCTTGAGGTATGACACATACCAACCAATGACGCCTGATGCAATAACTAAAGTCACCATCAATGTATTAATTAGGAATGTTTGAAGCTGGGATGAGGACGATGGTTTCCCAACTGAGCTGCAAATGCTTTCGGATGCTTCCAAATCATCAGACACATTATTATTGCTAATAAATGTGGCGGTAACCTCTTGTTCTTGTTGATGAGAATGACGACGACCATGGTGGTGCTCGTCTTCCTGTATGACGGTTTCTAATACATCTTCATTTATTGGATTGGCTGGTGATAAATGGATCAAATCAGGTTTTTCCCCATTTCCATATGCTAAACATTGCCACAATAAGACAATATCAGCAAATGTATAATAAACAGCCAATATAATCATGGTTGGCAAAAGACCTTG
Source organism: Candida gigantensis (assembly GCA_030557085.1). NCBI lineage: Eukaryota > Fungi > Ascomycota > Pichiomycetes > Serinales > Debaryomycetaceae > Candida > Candida gigantensis. Next base: position 3,847 of record JAKTVG010000019.1, read on the forward strand.
CATCACTGCTCCCAACACATTGAAAACATCACCTGCCAACCATAATACAACAAATGTTAATGATAAACCTTCCAGTGATTTTCTCTTAAAGTTTTCAAATATTTGTGGAGCAAACACTATAATCCAGCATGCTATTGAGATGGAACCTGTTATCCCACTGATTGCCTGTGCATCTAATACTATAGGTGCTGGAGGTGCCATGGTTGTTGTTAAATATGCAAAATTAAAGAAAGTAGAACAAAAGTTGTTAAAAAAAATAATAAATTAATTCAGATGAAAAATGAACTGGTAATGAAAAAGAAAAAAAGAAAAATTTTTATTTTGTCGGTGCTCTCCGCATAAATGAATGATGAAATGAATGAAAAATTGCTGCAACTTTTGTGTCTTCCGAGTCGATGCCTATCATTCGAACGACGTAAGCTAGCACGAACCATCGCCCTAGACTCAAAAAAACTCACCATGAGTCATACAAAATATCGTTCTTCCTTCAACGCAATTAATTGCGCACGGCTCAAAAGCAAGGACAAAGAGATGTCACACGACTAGTACTTCAATTTCAATGTAACATCCATGAGTTGAATAGAAATTAATACTCAAAAAGAGACTCGTTTATCTGAGATGATAATTATATTTGATTAAATGGGCTTTTGGTATGTAGTTAAAGTACGCAAATATTTATTCCGCTTCGTGATTAAGCCGAAGGATCAAGGATGAGTTATGCTGGTAGGACCATTTTACAGTTTATTCTCTAATAACCGTGTTGCCGCATAATAAGATTTTGTTTAGGATTCAGATAATACAGACATGTCGCTAGTCTGTTTGATAAATGGTGATCTGTGCAGCCTCAGACGCTTTCAAATGCTATTGGTGTAGTATCTCACTCTGCTAACTGTACGTATTCATACGCACCTTCTATCTGGCTTGAAAATCCCGTCAACGGCGCATAGCAACATCAAGCAGACCGTCTCTCTAAAATCTTAATATCATCCCAGAATCCAGCACATGCTCCGTTTGCAAACCTTCCAACCAATTCAAGCCCTCTATTATTTCCGTTTCCTTTCCAAACACTTATTTATATGCGAAGCATACCTCCCACCAGCGATATTCCTACCACAATTGACACATTGAAAATATCTTGACGTCTCCAACTGTTTCAACTTCGTCTTATCCTGTATATCATTCATTCCATTTTCATCATTGACTTCATTATTATTAGCCAGTGATGATGATGAGGATAAGATGGGGATTTTGTTATTCATTAAATTGTTCAACGTGTGTTGTTTGATTATGTTGTTCAATAGATCATTTAGTATTGATTCTGCCTGTTATTGGAAATATCTTGTTAGTAAGTTGAAAAAATAAAACAAATATGCAAATGCTCGGAAATGGGATTGTTTTCATACTACTGTGTTATATGTTATTGGGGAATCTGTCATTGTTGAACTATTGGCCATCAACTGGTGAAACTGAAACAAAAAAAAGGCGACATATATATTTGACGTGCAAGTTCTCGATTAAGGAAAAAAAAATTTTGGTTTAGTCCCCCCATCGGCATACAATGGCAGATCCACGTCCTCAAGAACCGCCAGCACGACAAGACAACAACGGCAACGACGACGATAATGACGATGACAAAATCAATACTGAACAGGTATACGATCTAGAAGACGAAGTACAAGATTGGAAATTTTTAAATAAGGCAAACATTCCAAAACGAGGAGAGAAAGAATTTGAGCCTGATGGGACGAATTTCCAACAATCGGCATTGGAACAATCACAAGAAACCATGTTCAATGCAATTGATAATGTGCGAGGACATCATATCGGTAAGAAATTGCTTGGTGTTTGGATCGATGATTATTGTTTTGTGCCCCAGATCAGAGGAAATCATTTCAAAGATATGGGCAGGGCATTGGCGTGGGGTAGTGTACATGGGATGAAGTTGAATAGTTTGGAGACTGTTTATTTGGCTGAACGTGGATCATTGGTTGTTTATTTGGGGACACAGGATTATTTGGAATGGTTGGAAAACAAGGATGATGAAGAGTTTGAGATTGAAAAGAAATTGATTGCTTTGGATTTGGAGTATTTGTACAGTTTGTTGAATTTACCAATGGCTAATTATCAAGTATATGCATACTTGAAAAGATTGGGATATATTTTACAAGATTATCAAAAGGATCACACGAATACAACCCTATCTGCTGACTCGGAGAAAAGCGAAGAACTGACACCACAAGGATTTGCTCTTTGGCCTCGAGAATGGGGGGTTTTGGCATACCCAATTTCCCATTCTTTGCATTTCAAAACAAAACATTACTTTAACTACACAGATGTTTTCAAATCTCTACAATTGAAATCACAGCCATGTCTGCAAAACACGAACAGCAACATTCATATAACATTCAATGTCTGGAAACCATCTCCTTCGTTTTCCAAAAAGTCTCCCCCATCACCGGATTTCCAAATATGTGTTGTTGATTCATCTAAAAACACCTCATTTTTAACCCTATCTCAGATCCAAACATTACATTCACAACTATCACCGGAAACCGTACCTGTGATATCATCAACATCCAAACCTGCTGTTGTTAAGCCCAAAATGGAATCAAAACGGGATATTCGATCAAGACGATATGCGGAACGGCAAGCTAAATTGGATAAGCATTTACAATTGAAAAACGAGTATTATAGATTACGTGATGATTGTTTCAAGAATGGTGAAAAGTCTGTTGTTTTGGCAGTTGTCAATAATGGAATCATTAATTTTATCACTATTTCTCAAGGTCAATTTAATAACTTACAGAATAAAAGATTGAATGAAATATATCCTAAAAAACACCATTCAATTATATACAATGAATAGATAAACGTACAAAAGAAAATATCTTCTATTTTTAATTTTTTTTTAAGTCTTTTTTTTGTTTTTTTTTTTTAGCAACCAATTAATTTATTTCTAGGGAACGAATAACCACCATCTGCAAACCTAGTCAAATTATTATTATGATAAATATTTAAATGGCTCTGGATGTAATCATAAGTAGGATAATCTTTCGGATCACATCCAACATTAACTTGACCAGGAGGTTGATAAACTCTAACATAATCAACTTGCATGGTTGCTGGGAACACCAAACTTGGCCAATCTATATATGCCCAACTATTAGAAAGCCCCAAATTCATAATCAAACTTAATGGTTCCTTTGGTAGTTTCCTCCATCCGACATTACCATTAGGGTGCAATGCAGTGGAATACAATGTAAACGTAGGATCATCACCAACGAACCAACGTAAATATCCTGATTTATCATCATTTAAATACTCGTACCCATATTTTTGGAAATTGTGTTGATGGTCACCGTATTCATACCATGTGACATTTAACATCGTGACTCCAGAGACTGCTTGTTGGAACGGACCACCGGCGTATGTATTCATTAATGTGACTGAACTGTTGTGAACTTCGATGAAATCATAGTTTGGCATATACCAAATATCATATGGTGCAATTTGTAATGATTGTGATACTCTACCTATTATACCATGAATTTCACCTTCGACGGCATCAATTTCTGGTGCACCACGACCTGTTCCTCTGTTTGGATGAGAGTCACCAGGACATGTACAACTGTTTAATCTTTGACCAGGTAAATATGAAATCCCATCTGGAGAAGATTGATTCGGAGTTATACCAGCATCACATGAATCGTACGTGTATGGCCAGACTCCTTCAGTAGATGCTAAATACCCAGGACGTCCCAAATTACCCATTGACCATAACCCGGGCCACAACCCAGTAATGTTACCGTACCCAGGTAATCTTGCCAGAAATTCTAGTTTCCCTTGTGTGAAGCAAAATTTGTTCCAAGATTGCACCATACCAGAACGATAAAACAAATCATGATTCTTGAATGCATCCATACGTAAAGTCAATGTCCCACCAGCTGTTGTCACTGCATCTGGATCATACCATTCCAAATCTTGAGTTGCAGCATAATGGAAATCAGGAGCAGTGAAGAATTGATCATCCCCTTCGTAGAAAGTTCTACCTTCAGTATTGAACTCATCACTAAATACCAATGGCCAACTTTGTCCATCTTTCGATATCCACGTCAACGCTTCTTCTGGTGTGTCTGGATCAACCAAGGTTTGTCGAATCGCACTTAACATGGGGTAATCATAATTAGTCAAGATTTCATATACTCCAACACTTTTATTTTGATTACCATATCCTGTGAATGTGAAAATGGGTAATATTATAAAAATGGCGATTGTAATTAAAAACAAAGTAATAAACCCAATTAACCCACCCATGGATCGTTTGTCCATATTTTTCAAATCGTACATAAACCTGTTTCTATCATATTCTGCATCCATTACAGGATCAGGGTTATGCAAATAATCATCGGCTTCCTTTTCATCAATACTCAAGGGGAATAAACTGGCAGGGTATCCACCAAACGGCGAAAAATCACATTCATACAACAAGAGTTCCAGTGAGTTTTGTGAATACAGGGAATCGTCATTTTCTAAGATGGATTGTGATCCCATTTTCAGGGAATTATTAAATGAAATTTTTTTAGTGGGGTATCTATTTTCACTTGATGGATATTGTGTTTGGTAGGCGTATAAATTAGGATCCTCTTGTCTATTTAACAATGGTTGAAATTGGGTCTGATTAGGTGACATGATGGGGGAGTTGGAGTACATGGATGCATTTTCGTTGTTTCCTGGAGGTGTTGTTATGCGTTGACTGCTTTCGCTACTATTACTGCTATTGCTATTGCTGTTATTGTAGTTGTTGTTGCTTTGATTATTTGTACTTCTAGCTTGTTGATTTCCACTTCCTGGATTTTGAAATCGATGGAATGAATCGGTGCTATTGTTTAGTAATTGATCAGAGAACGGGTCTCCCTGTTGTTGCTCCCCATAATCTTGATTTGTTCTTGTTCTAGCCTCATCGCTAGTTACATCGTTTGTCGAGCTATTATTCTCATTATAATAATTATCAAAACGAAAGTTTTCTTCACGTCCCTCAGGATCAATGAACCGTATTTTAGGTGCGTTATACGTCAAGTCTCTTTTCATTGTGCTGTTGAACAAAGTGGATAGGACTGTATTGTTTGAAGCGATTGAAGTATTTCTATGGAGAAACTTTGAGTAGTTAATTAAAGTTCAGGAATTAATACAACCAAATAGGGAAACTTTTAATTAATCTTAAAAAAGAACAACAACAAACAAGAAGAAGAAGAAGTAGAGCAAATCAAAAACAAAAAAAATAAACGCAATTGAAGATTTTAATGATTATTATATAAATTAAGTCAGATGGTTCATATATTATATATTCTTATTTCCCATTCTAAGTTGTTTTTTTTTTTTTCATATATATTTATTTGAAGATTTTTCTTGGAGGGTTACAGTTTTAGAAATATACCAAGAAAAATATTAACTATGCAAACAAAGTGAAAAAAGAAAATCAGAGCCAGTACTAAACTTATTTCGCAACTATTTTTTTTCTTGTTCATTACACAGTGTGCTGTGCTTATGTCTTGGTTCGAGCGTGATCTAGCCCACCGGAAATGCTGGATGGTAAGGTATACCCTCTCATTTAATTTGGTAGAAAGATGGTATTACCAATTGAAACATGATTGGACCATATTGACTGATATTTGACTATTACTATGTATTTCGATGCAACTTCAAGCACCAACGTTGGTTGTGCGAGTCACATTATTTTATGCTCACCAAAAAAGCAATGAAACGTTGCCTTGCAAGAGCAAGTTAAGAATTATCATTCATTTACTGGAGCTGAACAATTTATGTTAACAATACAGGCAAGAACAAATAAAATTAAAACATCAACTATTGCAACAAACAAAGTTGAATCTCTATAAGGCATAAAAATCATCATGGCAACTTCATCTCATTGTTTCTTTGCAGGGCAACTTTTTTAATTGAGATTTCGCAGACGATTCCCTGTAGTTTCGTTTATTTGGTTGCACATGACAAGCCCAGAATGTTTCTGGTATCGTATCTGTTCGATTCCCTTCCCTGAGTTGCAGCAAGTTTTGCACCAATTCCGCACTGCCTCTTCATAGTTCTGGCTCTGGCTCTGGTTCTAGTTCCTCTTGGTATAGATGCACAACTTCTTAAAATAGAACAGAAAAAAAAAGATCAGGCGCGTTCTTGTGAAATATTGGGCAACCTGCACGACACTTGAACTAAACATCACTTGGGCAAGAGCAGACACTTGAATAAGAGCATAATAGCAGCTATCTCCAAACCCTTTGTAGTAATGACATTCTTAGTAGAATAGTTGTGGTTTCATATTTTCAACGTTCTGATGATATTGCAAAAGATTGAAATTTATGAAATTTTTGGTCAAAATATAAATACAACTTTTATTTGAGAAAAGACTAGTAGGTTTCGCAATTGAAAATTCTCAAGTACTTTTTGATACTGAGAAATCTTCTTCTAAAACTCAAACTATAGGGCCAGAAAACAATTAAGAAGAAACAATACAAATGTAGTGAAAGAAAAGTTAGCACCAAGTTGCAAAAATATCTTTCAAAAGTGGACAAGGGCGAACAGCAAAATGCAGAAAATTTGCAACATAGTGGCACGTGACCACCACCATTGGCCTATAAGGTGGTTGCTAGAATTTTATGCCCCCTGAGTTCTATGAAAAAAAACATCAAAACTTGTCCGCAACATTTCACCTCTATAAAAGTAACAGCAATTTCCAAATGTTGAGAAAAACCATCATCAAGCTACTGATTACCTGATCGTAGAGAAAATGTTAAGAATATTTCGAGTTGACCATGAAAATGAAATAACCATCGAAGATCTCAGATTCGAATACATCGATATCACCAAAGAAACCAACATTAGAAAAGAATTCATTAATGTCAGACCGGTTCCACGAATGACAAGTGCCGACTTTCCTTTATACTTAGAAAATTATGTCTTGTGGAATGAGAGAGGATTGTTAATGAAGTCTATTAAAAATAATGAAGAGTTATTAGTCCCTGAAGCAGAATTGCCCAAAACATTTTATGGGTACTATGAATTGAGAGACCTTCCTGTTATCGCGTGCTACAAGGATGACGAAGAGTTTGAATTATTGAAAAGGGTGAATATGGCGTCGCATATCAAGTTTCGTAAAGACAGTGAGGAGGATGATGTTTATTTTAGCCGTTGGACATTAATGCCAGGAGAGATTGCAATGGGATTTTCATTAGCAAGTGGATATTCTAGATTCGTTCATCGTTCAGATGTTAATTCACGTATGTTTTATTTTGTAGACAATAGAAGAGTCTTTTGTGGAACTGGATCAATGAGATGGTTTTGCACTGAAGTTGATGTTATTTTAGACTGTCCATACTCATGTTACGATATATCGGAGAAAGTTTGCAATTTTTATATAAGAGCTGACACTGATCTTCAAGTAGCAGAGTTACATAATGAGTATCTAGCAAAACATCTCGGCAAACAATTAAAGTTCTTGGATAAGGTTTTTGAACCATAATGAGAGCTGTGAAGAGATGGGTAAGGTTGCAAAAACAATTAGTTTTGATTGATGATATTATGCCTGCAACTGGCAGCAGCGCACAATGTCTCCAGACTTGCTTTGGCAAATATATACTAAGATTTAAACACTGACAAAACCGAACAGTCAAATAGCTATACGAGACCAAGCTAGTATCTATGATGCAATTTTTGTTGGCTTGGAGAACTAGTTTTAATGAATCCGAGATTACGGGCCGGTCAACATTATGGCTTAGATTGGTTGTGTAATATTGTGGACTGAAGATCACGCCCACACGGGTTCAATAGCCATGTTCGTATTCCTTGTACATAAAAAGTGGCATAATTCGCAATCTAGAAAGTGGCTTTTCGTTATCTATAGTATATAGGAAAAACGGATCATTTTCGTTGCCATTTTCAATATTTCTAATACAGCGTGTTTATTCATATTGAAATTAACCATATTTAGAAAATAATATGTATTGCAAATGTATAGCTTGCTAAACGCACGTTCGACCAAATATTGTAGCAGAATTGTTTCACACTCGTTGCCAATCAGGGGAGACCAATAAAATACCACGCGTCTCTTCAAGTGAGAAATAAGCAAGGACGCAATTCTTTAAAGAACAACATAGTATAGACGGTGAGGGTGTGTGGATACATGTAATTAACATCCGATGACAATCTCTATATCTATAAGAAGGCAATATCTCTGTGTTGAATAATGCCGTGTTCTTGATTAGATGAAATTTTGGTCTTCTGCAATATTGCACAAATTGTTACCACAAAATTAGTTAGAGCGATAAGAATAACAACAATTGGAAAAAAAAATCGCGATTTTATTAGCAGCAGAGATGGCAAAATCAGATACTGCTTTTAGATATCAAGTTACAAAAACCACTAGATCAATCGTTATTGAATGAAATGAATCAAAAATTTCTTTCTAAGTGTAAAAGAATGTCATATCGTGGTAGGAACAAGGCTGTAGCCAGCAATCAGTTTCACTGCCTTAGAGAAATTGTAGTTTTGGCACGACTATATAAATTTTCACCTAAACAACAATATGATGAAAATTGAAAAAGAAAGAAAAACAGTCACCCGCGTCATACGTATATGCAGTTCTATTTATTTTTAGTAATATTATTGCGTGTTCAGCACACGACCACGTCGTGTACGTTTGTTTCATCGATTGCAAAGAAAAGAAAGGGTTGTGTGTTGTTGGCTAGTACTCTTGCTGTGCCCGGCTTCTGTATTATTATTATTACAACACAACACGATCATTCACCACAAATCAAAATTCTAATTTTAAATAAGCGAGTTGCCAAAAGTTTACTTTTACTTTCACTTTCATTTTCTTCTTTCTTCCTTTTGATCAGTCAATCAATAAACCAGGTCTATTCACATCACATTCGTTTTATTTCACTACTGCAAAGACAAACAGTACAGTCACCAGATATAGATCAGTTCTTGGTTTCTTGCAACACTTCCATAGATCTTCCCTTATTATATTACAGCCCACCAAGAAATCTTGTTTTTCCCCTGGGCCCGCAATCAAGACAGGGAAAAAATTTTTTTCGTTTCGTTCTTCCACTATAAACTTGCGTCCAACACTAACAAAAAGAAAAAGAAACTTAAGAGCGAAGAAATTCCCACCACTTAGGTCCAGCTAAAAAATTTTCTTGTATTATTATTATTTACCATTTTCTTGTTTCTTGGATTTCCACTCATCCTTTAACCAAGAGATTACTAGTATTATCCACCACACAATCGTCTACACTGAATACTGCTACCACCAAAATTAAACTTTAACAACCACTAAAAAAAGAAAAGAAAAGAAAAACAAGAAAATACAAACAGAAAGACCCCTAGCATTATAGCATTTTAAACATAGATTTATTCACTTTACCAAGCATTTATTATATTATATTTATTATATCCACATGGCATCACAAAGAGACTTAACTGCAAATAATCCGCAGTTCTCAATTTCAAACTCCACCAATAACAATACCAATGAAGATTTAAATTCAGAGTTCACTCCAAGAAATCCATTTGCCGATAATCAGGATGTAGAAGTTGAATCTGCATCTTCTTCTTCATCACAAAATCAACACCATATTTCTTCTGATGACCATCGTAACATTTCCAATAACAGCAATAGCATCCTAAACCAAGGTGCCGACTCACATTATCCTGAATCAGAATATGGTAAACCATTTCAAGCCTATAGTGGATACTACTCCAACGGGGGAAGTTCTCAATATTTAAATAACGAAATTTCAAGTTCTGACGAAAGCAAACTTTTGCCTAAATATGATACCATCAGTAACTACAACAATGGTGACAACAAATTGAACCCTAAATCACCTGCTGAATTCGATAGATATCCTTCCATGAGTGGTTCAAGAGTAGTGTCGTCGACTTCACTAGTCTCATTCAACAATCCATCTAATATGATGCGTCATCAACAGTATAGTCGTGGTCAATCTTCATCTCCTACTACAAGTAGTGAGAATAATGAATCCATTTCTGACAACTCAACTAGCCCCTTGGGTAACGATTTCAGTCCATTTGGAGGGTATCCAGCAAGTTCATTCCCTTTGAGCATTGACGAAAAAGAACCTGATGATTATTTACATAACCCTGATCCAGTGCTAGATGCAGAATACGAGAAAAACAGATTTATGCATGACATGAAAAATTTGGACAAAAGATCTTTAGGTGGTTTGATTGGGTTGATTGTATTACTAATAGCAGCTTTGGCAATCTTCATTGTTTTCCCAGTATTGACTTATTCAGGAGCAACAAATCCATACCGTCCACAAAGCTACGAAATCTTAACCGATTATGAATATCCAATGTTAAGTGCTATAAGAACTACATTAATTGATCCGGATACTCCAGCAACAGCCATGAACAAGACTGCCAAAGATGGTAGTGACTGGGTTTTAGTTTTCAGTGATGAATTCAATGCTGAAGGAAGAACTTTTTATGAAGGTGATGATCAATTCTTCACTGCTCCAGATATTCATTATGATGCCACCAAGGATTTGGAATGGTATGACCCAGATGCTTCTTCCACTGCCAATGGTACATTGAATTTACGTATGGATGCATTCAAAAATCACAATTTATTTTATCGATCCGGTATGGTTCAAACTTGGAATCAAATGTGTTTTACACAAGGCCATTTGGAAATTCTGGCAAGATTGCCAAATTATGGTAATGTCACAGGGTTGTGGCCTGGTTTATGGTCAATGGGTAATTTGGGACGTCCTGGTTATTTAGCCTCAACAGAAGGGGTATGGCCATATTCTTATGAGTCATGTGATGCCGGTATCACTCCAAATCAATCATCTCCAGATGGTATTTCTTATTTACCGGGCCAAAGATTAAACAGTTGTACATGTCCCGGTCAATCTCATCCAAACAGAGGAACAGGTCGTGGTGCACCAGAAATTGATGTTATTGAAGGTGAAGTTATGACTGATTCAAGTGGTTCTAAACCAAATAATGGTGTGGCTTCCCAGTCATTGCAATTGGCTCCTATGGATATTTGGTATATTCCAGATTATGACTGGGTGGAAATCTACAATTTTTCTGTTTCTACAATGAATACTTATACAGGTGGTCCATTCCAACAAGCCTTGTCAGCTACAACAATGTTGAATGTTACATGGTATGAATTTGGTGATCATGAACACAATTTCCAAACCTATGGTTATGAATACTTGAATGATAGAGAAACAGGGTACTTGCGTTGGTTTGTTGGTGAAGATCCAACATTGACTGTGTATTCACAAGCATTACACCCTGGTGGGAATATTGGTTGGAGACCATTGAGTAAAGAACCAATGTCATTGATTTTGAATTTGGGTATTTCAAACAATTGGGCTTATATTGATTGGAACAGTTTAGTTTTCCCAGTTACTTTTAGAATTGATTATGTCAGAGTGTATCAACCACCTGATCAAATTAATGTTGGTTGTGATCCTGAAGATTATCCTACTTATAATTACATTCAACAACATTTGAATCTTTACCATAATTCCAACTTGACTACTTTTGAAGATGGTGGATATACTGTCCCTAAAAATTCTTTGCTTGGATGTTAAAGATGAGTAAAAGGGAAAAGGTTTGAATTGTATTATTTGTTTGTTTTGTTTGCATACAGCATTTTGGTTTGATTTAGTAAGAAAGAGGATTGATTGATTTTTTTTTTTGATATTTTGATATTTTGATATTTTGATGTTTTTTTCATATACGGTAAATTATTTTATAGAATTGTTTTTGTTTTAAATCATAAAAGTCATACTTTGTTGTTTAATTGTATACTTCTCGAAGCAGAAAAGACTAGTTACAGCCACCACCACGACCATTACCATCTCTACAAGCATAACCAATGCAACGATGACACCTACGACGTCAAATAATGCACCGTAATTTAGCTAATCCTCTTTGTTCAGTTGCAAATTGGGGAACCACAAAACAAGGAATTCAATATGGGGTAAAAAAACTTCTAACCAGATTGAAAAACCAAAACAGTGGCATCATTGTTATAATGTATTTACTTGGATATATAATATATTGGAATAACAACCAGAAAGTAATGTGGTTGCGAATATATCGAACGATAATACGTTTAATCCTCGAACGACGTGATCTATTATTATTGGCCCAGAATAGGAAAACAGCCACAGTTGATATTTTTCATTCTTGGTTTTGGCTTTGGTCTTCTGGTTTTGATATTGCGTAAATGTGTGACACAAAATCAGAGGCGGTTGTTAACTATTTATTCTTAGTTGGTTGAGAAAAATATACGCCACAGTTCTTGAAATTTCGGATCCTTGTTTGAACCGGTGTTGGAAAGCCTAATTGACACATTGTTTTTTTGCACTTTTATTGATTGGATTCGAGGGAGATATTGTTCAAAAATAATTATAATACCCCGAGCCACAATAAAAATGAGGGACATTCAGAACTACCAACATATAAACCCCCTAGTATTTCCCTTGGATGGTTTGTAAAAAAGAAAAAAGTACTTGTTAACATCAACTCAACAAATAATACTTAAATCAATATGTCTAAATTAAACATTGACTCAATTGCAATTATCGGTGCTGGTCCAGGTGGCTTAGCATCACTTTATGAATTTTTACACACTGATAAGAATGGGAACTCAACAGTCGGTACAGGAAAACGTGCTGACCCCCCAGCATTCACCAAGCTTGTTGCATTTGAACAAAAAGATCATGCTGGTGGGATCTGGGCCCCAGCTACCGTAGATGCTGATTTGCCTGTTCCACCGCAAAACATTTTGGATACTGAGAAATACAATGATCCAGCACGAATCAGACCAAGAAACGAATTACCTGATGGAATTAAAGGTGCAAGTAAGGAAAACCCAGTAGTCACTGAAAAAGATCCATTATTGAATGATTTAGAATGGAGAAAAACTGGTGTTTACCCATTTTTGTCAACCAATATCCCTAGTAGATTTACTAGATTTAGTTATTTACCCGATGATGAAAAATATCATGATAAATCAAGATCAATCTATCCATTTTTGTATCATCAAGAATTAGCTCAAAGATTCACTGATTTTGTCAGCAATGAAAAATTACTGGAATTCATTAGATTGAACACCACTGTTGAAGACGTATCTAAGAACGATAAAGGTAAATGGGTCGTCAGTGTCAGACACAAGAATCAAGAAACAGGTGCTAATGAATGGTATCAAGAAGAATTTGATGCTGTTGTCATTGCCAATGGTCACTATACTATCCCATACATCCCTGTTATCCCAGGTTTAGCAGAATACAATGCCAAATTCCCTGATCGTTTACTCCATGTTAAATCCATCCGTTCATTAGAAGATTTTAGAGATAAAGATGTTTTACTTGTTGGTGGATCTATTTCAACTGCTAATATTATCCAACACATTGTCCCGGTTGCCAAATCAGTGACTAATTCTATCCGTGGTAAGAGCTTGGTGTTTGAATATATTAACAAGGCTTTGGTTTCTGATGGAATCACTCAAAGAGGAGTGATTACTAAGTTTGATCCTGAAACAGGTGATGTTTATTTCAAAACTGGTTTTGATAATGATGAAATCGTCCTGGCGAAATTTGATAAAATCTTATTGACTACAGGGTATCATTACCACTATCCATTCTTGTCAAAACATTTAGAGATTGTTAACCCAGGTAACTTGTCCCGTGTCAAAGGATTATATCAACATACATTCAACCAAGATGATCCAACCCTCGGGACAACAGGTATAGTTGTTTCCCATTTGAACTTCCATACCATTGAAGCAAGTGCTGCTGCATTAGCTGGTGTTTGGTCAGGTACTAAACAATTGCCATCTTTGGAAGAACAAGAAGAATGGGAAAAGACACATGTTGCAAACACAGCAGATTCTTTGTTTTTCCATTTCTTTGATCATCATAATGCAGGTAAAGGTTTTATTGATCATTTGGCTCCATTGTTTCCTAATGGTAGATACAATCCTTTGGAAAAAGATGGTTTAGTTGTTTCTCAAATTGATGATGGGGTGGATAAATTGGAAGAATTGTTTTATAAGATTAAAGATGAGAAATTGACTATTGATGATATTACATTACCATTGGATAAACTCACATTGGAAGCAACAGCTTAATGTTTGTTTTAATTTTATTTTTTATTTATATAGTTTAATTTGACGGTGATAATTTTTAGATGTTTTCATATATATATTTATTTATTAAGAATTAGTTTGCTGCAATATTAAACTAAACTGTAAATGCAATAAGGTTTTGTTATCCTGTACCTAGACTTTGTGTGTGCGTTATATATCACATCAGGGGATTAATCAATGTGATACATCGTTGATTTGGTCAATGTGATTAATTACAAAAGCTTGTTCCACGAACAAAAGAAAACTCTAACTATAAATAACCATCAAATACCTTGCCTGAAAATTGATTTATAAATACCGAAGTAATTCACAGATATTTACTTCACCTAACACACCTAGGCAGTTATGAGCATTCACGTATTCAGAGCTATTCGAGGCACATTAGGCCTTCAACGAAACATCATTCAAGTCACAACTAGACACTTCACCCACTCATTCCGTTTGAGAGGTTACCAAGAAAACGAAAGATCTCCCATCTTAAATGGTACTGGCCAAGGAGCAATTAATGATAAAGAATTGATGGTACAAAATAAATTGGCACCTGAATGCACTGAATTCATCAAGAAAAGAGTTTTAGAGAACCACCAACAAGGAACATTTCAGTCCCAAGATGTCCATGACGAAAAAGCATCTAACAAATACGAGCTGGATATTGAATATGTTAGCAAATTTTTATCAGAAGGGAAATTGCCGTGGGTGCAATTGGAATATAATGTTTGGGGTGTTCGTGCTACTGAGTTTCAGTTTTTTCTTATAAAGAGAACCAAGGCCAATGGTGATGTATTGTTCTCATTGACACACAACCGATTTTATTCATATCCTCTGGAAGGCTATAAAGAAATTGAAGAACTTAAGTCGAGTCGTCGTGTGTCTGAATTGGTTGAAATTATTGAGAAAAAGTTTCTTAAGCACAGGAAGTTTTCTGAATATTTGAATGAAAGGACAACAAGAGGATATTCTAGAGATATTTTTTACAAGATGAAGGATCGAATAGATGAATATTGTAACGAATTGATATAGACACCTTTCTGCCTTATCTAGAAGATGCAATTCGTGGTTTGTTCAATGTCACCTGTTTCAAAATCAAGTTTGCTTTACAGTATTCTCCAACATGTGATTACTCACTTGAGCAAGTAGAGGACCTTTTAGAAGAGGCTAATGCCGAATGTTTTGGTTTGGAAATAGATGATGAGGAGCATTTGGATTAGGAATGCTTTAGAGAGTCAACTTAGTAGATACAAGTAGTAGTATAGTATTGATACATATCCACTTTTCGGAAAAGCAGTTAAATATTAAAATACGATTCTGAAGATCAAAATAATAAAAAGCATATTGCTCAGAGGGATGTTAAACATGGTGACAAGTAGTAGTTGCTGCTATTGAGAAATATTAGAGGTTATTATGACAATATCATTATATTTATTTATGATATTTATTAGATTATTATTTGTGTTTAGTATACCTTGAATTCTTTGAATTATATTTTTATTGTCTTACATGGGATCTACCGAGATATACAAGTTATATTAAGTGGTTACACCTAGAGGTTTACTGGGGCATTCACTGTGCCGCACAACGTCTGCACGTCAAAGCGAACAGTGTCGTTGTACAAAAACAATTTTGGCACCATGAAACTTAAAAGTTCGTCCGAGTATCATACTACACGGGTGGGAGTGCTACCACCATTTTGCTGCCACCGCCGCAGAAATTGTTATTTTGCAGAACGTCTTTTATTTTGTCTATCAGAGGTGCAAACTTTCTGTCAGAGGTACGAACTTTTTTTGTCAGAGGTGCAAACTTTATTCCGAAAACACTACTGGTGACTCATAACTATGGAAACTCTCCTGTCTAGTGCCGTTTGGACCAAGGGACTGAAAACAACAACAATTTTGCAGGATAGTGAGGTTCATTTGTAATTCAAATATAACCCAAGCCTGAATCATTATTCATTTCAACACTTCTGTATAGTTTCATTTCTACACATTAATTATGTCCAACGATACAACCAAAAAGTCTGTTGAAGATCCGTTATTTTGGATAAACTTGTGCCAGCTCCCAATAGAACTTCTTGTTCTAGTGTTTTCCCACATTCCAGTACACAGGTATCCCTTATTCATGGAATTGAAACCAATGGTACCGTCTCTCCTACCAATCATTTGTTCGTGTAAAGTTTCTTTGCGTAAGCATGAACACTCTGACAGCATTCCATTAGAACGTCAGAAGGATCCTACGGTTCATAAATATTCTGATATAGGTCGACCAGGTCTGCCTATCGTGTTTGAGAACATGAATGACTTGATAAGCTTTTACCACTGTTTCAATATTTTTCCTGAATATTTGAATATTTCTGTATCTATAAAGGGTGATATGGATAGATATGAATGGTTGAAACTCTTCTTTACGAAGTATGCTGGATTCTTGGAAGAAGTGAAAGCAGTAGACATTAACATCCCATTTTGCATCAACGAATTTGTTAAGTTCTTTAAAACTGTTGCTCCAAAACCTAATATTGCAACAGTTTGTGTAAATGAGAGAACTGAACGCCTGGTGGATAAAACTCAAGTTGACGAGTTTGTGGACTTGTTGCCCAAATCCTTGGAGTACTTAGTTTTAGAACTGCAATTACCAACACCAAATTTAGCTGGGTTTTCGAACTTGAAAGAATTGGTTGTAGCTGATCCCGACTTGGAAATTATTAAGTACATTCCAACCACCATTGAAAAGCTCTTTCTCGGTGTGCCTCGTTGTGAAGATCCCAATTGTTTACACGATATTATATTACCTCAGTTCCGAAATTTGAAAGTGTTCTACGCGGGGTTTAACCCACCGGAAATAGACATAGATCCAAGCTTGATTACCAGTATTGTCAGGAACATGCCCAAGCTAGAGTACTTAAGTATGGATTGCATTGATTTAGATTATTCCATTGATATTACGTTTCCAGAAGAACTTCAACATGTACAACTCCATGGAGACGGGGACAGGTTTAATAGCTTAAGATTCAGTGACTTGAGAAAATGTACTAAATTGAAAACTCTTACGTTAAGTGGATTTCGTTTTCCATTGGATTTATTTAACCATGAAGAAGTTGCTAATAAATTAACCAGTTTGACCCTGTTTCACTGTGATTCAAATTTTTGGGCCGTGGAACCTAGAGAGCCATCCATTCCTGTGATATATTTGGACAAACTTTATTTTCCCCACAGTTTAAAGGAGTTAAATGTGAACAGCTCTGTGGAATTTGATTCATGGAATTCACCCAAGAATCTAAGGACTATTTACTTGAAGAACATTGCTTTTGTCAATGACTCGATCAGTCCGATTTTGACTTCAAACTTGAAAGAATTAACATTGGTGAAAACCGGCTTACAGACGATCTGTAATGTTACTTTCCCAAGTATGTTGACTGAAATCGAAATTAGTGACAATAAATCTTTGCAAAAAATAGCTGATGTGACTTTCCCAAGTACAATGGAGAATATCTTCATATATTCCAATCCTTCTTTGGTGGAAATAGTCGACGTGACATTCCCAAGTACAATGGAGAATATCTTGATATATTCCAATCCTTCTTTGGTGGAAATAGTCGACGTGACATTCCCAAAAAGTTTCAATAGACTACATGTACGACACAACGATAAATTGAATACAATCTGCGGGACCAATTTGAAAGACGTTACCGCGAGGTGCATTAATATTGATCCTACCGTATCCAATTTGGACGTGTTTGATGTGCCAAAGACAGGTTGTAAATAGAAATTATTTTCCCTTACAGTGTATAGAACTGACTGTTAAATCACAACGAGAAACATATAGATCAGGATTGAACCCAAACGAAGAGGCTTATTTATCTACACCCACATCGATAACAGTAATCAGTAGTGATGTTGGTCACGTGATATTTGTAAGACATTGTGCGACATTATCCTTTTTTGTTGTTTAGTCACACACACACACACACTCCGTTTTCTCTTGATCCCTGATTCCCAACTCTACTACTAGCCACAGCTTATCTTTCTTACCAACATCACTTTTGATTACCTTCTGTATTTGCATCAGCAGAGATGACAGAACCTACATTAAATTTCCATATACAGACTCATCAAACTCAATTCAAGATCCCTAACGAATTGATCAAGAAGAATTTTAAACTTATACAAAAATTGATTGAGAAGCAAAGAAAGCAATTGATTGATGATATCAACAAGATTAAAAAATGTCAAAAGACAACAGCTAGTATGAAATTAGAATTGATTCAAAAATTGATTAAGAATTTTGAGAATTTTACTAAAAAATTACAAAATTTTATAATTAAAGATGAAGAATTTAGATCTCGATTACTTGTACGATTAGAGAACCTTGCTAAGTTGCAAGAATTTGTTATATCCACTGATCAGGAAGATAAGATTAAGAATAACGAAGAGAATGAGAATAATAATAACGGTGGTGGTGTTGGTGATGATGACAAGATATTAGATTTACATAATCCTAATTTTATTAATTGGTATCGTGATCAGACAAACTTGTTAATTATTGATTATTTGATCAAATCAAATACAAGGACAGGTGATAATGAAGAGAATATTGGGATTTTATTATTGAAAAATTTATCCAAGTCGAATCCTAAATTATTGAAATTGATTGATTTTGATCTATTTGAAAATTTTAATAAAGTATTTGTCTCAATTGTTAAGAATCATGATTTATCATTGATTATTGCATGGTTTAATGAGAATAAAAATTCTTTAAATAAGATCAATTCAAATTTAGAATTTGAAATTAATTATTGTAAATTTTTAACATTGATTGAAAAAGGAGATATCAATGAAGCAATTAATTATTCAAGAGAAAATTTATCAAGTTATGGAAATAAAGAAAATTATCAACCTGGTGCTAATGGTAACATCACTAATGAGAATCACTTGAGTAATCTAGAACGATTAAAAGGACTTGGTGGGTTGTTGGTCTTTCGCTCAATGGAAGATAACAAAAGTGACAAAGACGAAGCTACCAATGATAATAACAATGTTGTGAATAATGGCAACACCAATGGTATATCATTTTCAAATAAATTAATGCTTAATTCTGCACTGTTTAAAGAGTATCAAAAATTGTTATCGAATGAACGTTGGGAAAGCTTATCACAATGTTTTATTGAGAATTTCACTAAACTATACGGTGTAAGTCGGAATTATCCAATCTATATTTATCTTTCTGCTGGGTTATCTAGTTTAAAGACAAAATCATGTTATCATAATACCGAAAATACTATTTTCAAGAACACTTCAAATAGTAGTGACTCATTAGATAATATCAATGATGGTGTAGATTCGATCACCAAGGATCCAAAATATCGAGGACCAAATTATTATTATAAATTATTGAACAAGATAAACAATTGTCCAATTTGTTCACCTGAATTATTCCAATTGAGTCAAAACTTACCGTATGCACAATTGATAACTAGTATTTTCAATAATCCATTTAAATTACCCAATGGGAACATTTATCCATTTGATAAATTATTGGCACCGACTGATAAATACTTGTCAGAAAAGAATACGTTATTAAGAGATAATAAAATCAAAGATCCATTAACGAAAGAAATATTCTCAATTGATAATTGTATAAGAGTCTTCCCAGCTTAATCACTATCATCATCATCACTATCATCATTTTTCTTCTTCTTCTTTTCTTGAGTACCACTGTTTTTATTGAATTTTTCAAATATATAAATTCTAGCACCTCTTTCCTTTGCAGGTTTTGTCGTATCTTGCATACTCGTAGTTCTTCGATGATTATATTCGGGAAACATACTCCATTCAAACTTCCCCGATCGTTCAACTTTCAACCCTTGATCTCTACCCAACATCTTAATACACCATTGATCATATGGTTCACCATCAAACAACGAAACAATAACTTTCCCCATTGTCAGAGTCGAATCATCATTCCCATAATGAGCCACTGAATCATGACGATTGATCAATTGGAATAAATCTTGAGAATTCCGGAAAAACAGTAACATTAATTTTTGATGTTCAATTATATTTCGATCTTGATCTTTCATTCCCTTTCCAGTATGTGGGAAATTAAACATTATATAATTTAAATTTCCATAATCATCAAACATTTTAGTTTTCTTAGCCCGTGGATTCAATTTTAAAGTTTTGATTAAATTCGTAGCATCTATATCATGAATTATTTTAACACCTAATGTTGTCAATTCTTCTAGTATCCCTTTTGCAGTAGGGTATTTATGAATCACTTGATCAAATGCATCAAAACTAGTAGCGATTAAATTTTCAGCATGAATGAAATTTTGTAATATTAATGATTTAGCAAATGAGAAATCCCCCTCACCAATCAACAATACCTTATCATCAGTTTTAAAAGGCATCAATCCACGTTGATTAGGTTGTAGTAACACTTTAGGATCTTGATCATTTTTACATTTTATCTTTTTCTTGTTATTATTATTATTCATTGATTTTAATTTATCAATCTTATTTTGTTTGGAAATCTCAATGTTTTGAGCATTTTTTAAAACTGATTTCTCAGTATGTTGATGACGTAATAAAGCTCCTTTTAATCCTTTTGGTTGAACTGCTTTTCCTTTTAGTTTCCGTCCCATTATTATCCACGATATTGTTGATAGTTTATCAAGAATTTTGATAATCATAACTGGCAAGAGAAAAATAATTTGTATGGTACAGTGCGATGGGCAGTTGGTCGTGTGAAGGAAGGAAATTCGATTTGATTGCAAAAAATACTAGAAATCAACCATGGATGGGATGAAGAACAAGTTTATATAAATAAGACAATTTTGGAAAAGATTGTTTAGTTATGCTTGATAAATCTAAAATAAGGAGCATGTTCAATTGTGTGCTTCAAGTTGCAATTGCCCCAGAGAGACCAAACTGCAAATCGAAGTAACTTGTCAAAGTCATTCTAGAAGAGCTCAAAAAAGAATTACTATTACACAAACCAACACCATAATTTTGTTTAAGATGTATATTTATTCTAAATAAGTTCACAGAACAAGCAGAGAGTATGATTTCCCCTCCTTCTCCTTTCCATTCTGTTCGTTGTTTGTTTGATTTCTTTTTTTTATTTTTTTTTCTATATAAACTCGTTTTTTTAATTGCCTTTCCCCCCCTCCCGTTTTATTTATAAATGTACTTGAGCCTCTGCCATATTAAATCTTGTTGAATTATTATCTTCATCATCATTATCATCTTCTTGAATATTCATCATTGAACTATTTGAAGATTTCAAATTCACATCTTCTTCATCATCACCTTGTTCTTTCTTTTCAATTTCTTCATCATCATCATCACTAGAAGCATTCAAATCATTCTTTTCAATCCCCTTTTTCTTCTCCTCTACTTCTTCTTCATCATCAGATATTTCATGTAATGGTTCTTTAAATCCATCATCATATTCATAAAATAACATAAATGTACCTTGACCACTCAAGACCTCTTCTTCAGAAACAACATAAACAGACTCATCACTAATTCTCCACCATGTTCCTCTTAATTTACGATAACATATATAATGTCCATAATTATGAGTCCCATAATGCGCTATTACCGCTTTCAAATTGTATAATAATTTAGGATCAAGTACAATATTGTTTCGATTGTTATCTATCATGTCTGTGTTTATAGTTGTTGTTGTTATAGTTCCGGAATCATATCTTGTTTTATCAAATCCAGTGGATTCTATAGAGGATTCAGAAGATGGTGATGATGATGGGGAAGTTGAAGATGGTGACGGAAGTTCAGTGTCTGAATTCTCTTCATCTTCAACTTCTGGGCCTTGGTCTTGTTCATGTTTTTCTTCTTCTTCTTCTTCTTTTTGTATGGATTGTTGTTCATCTTGTTTACGGAATGGTAATCTGGCATCCATATTTATATCTTGTGGTTCAACGATATATGGTGACAAATTCAATTTACTTGGAAATGCAACATTGCTTGGATTTTTAACAATCATATAAGTTCTTGGATCAAACACTGAACGATTAATATGAATACATAATAATGGAGGAGGACGATCCAACATGATTTGTTTTGATTTTTTACTCTTTTTAATTTGTTTCTTAATGGTTAATTTCTCAAACACTTCATCAGTTATACAATGTTTAGTCAATTCATCATCGATCAAATCTAATCGTTTTTCAAATTGTTCAATCAATTTACCTGAATTCTCTTGTGGTTTCTTATGTAATTCATTAAGTGTTTCAATTAGGAAATTTTTAGTTTGGATCAATCCACATCGATTACAATTCACATCTTCTATAACTTCTGGATTGATCCATTCATTCAACAATTGAAATAAATTAAACCCAGAATAATAAGATGATGAATTATGTGGTAAATTTAAACTCAACCCACTGATTACAGAATATCTAATCCCTCCAACTTCTCCACATGTTAAACATCCAATACGTTCTGCAGATATCCCATCTACAGGAGTTATCAAATCCAATGGTAACACTTTATGTTCCGCATCATTCAAATTAGGATCAACTTGAGCCGCCGGTACATAAACAGTACCCAATTTCCCCAATTTATCACAACCAGTAACAATTCCATGTTTCAAATTACGAACATCAACAAACTTAGTATCTTGTGAAGCACCACCTCCACTTCCTCCCTGTTTCTGTTTACTTTCATTCATATCTTCAGGTTCAGGAGTAGGTAATCTTGAAGAACTCATTTTTTTATATTCTCTCTCTAATAAATTCATAACTAATTGATAAAATTCTTGAGCATCTTCTTGATTATATCCAGTAAAGAAATTTTGTTTTGGTCCATTAGGCATCTTATTCAATAATGGTTTCGTACTAAATTCTTTACCTCTTGATCCATATTGACCATTCACATTATCCAATAATTTCTTTAATGCATTAGTAAACACCAATTCTGGTTTCGGTTGATTTGATTTCATAACAATTGGTTTCCCATTCAGGTTAATATGACCATCCAATTCAATCTCACTATATAAATACAGATCAATAAACTTCAATATTTCTCTTGATGAAGCTAATGATTGAATGACGGAATTCATAAAACATGTATTCCCATCATTACTAATCCCACCAATCTCACCACCATTCTTACTGGCGAATTTTTGTTCTTTGGATCGTTTCGAAGACCCATTGAACCTTGCAAATGATCTATTTCCAAATCGTGATGAATTCATAATCTTACGTAAAAATGAAGGGATGATATTAAATGAAGTTGATAGTTTGGTACTTAATGTAGATGTGGTTGATGCAGTTAAATAGTAGATTGAGATAATTATAAGCAATGAAGTAGATACACTCGCGATTAGTTTGTTCTTAGTGAAGAAAGTCAACTTGAATAATTGTAATAAGATAGTAAAATTAATTATAAAAAATAAAATGTATTTTTTGGAAACAAACATGAAATATTCAGCAAAAGGCAAAAATACCTTTGAACCCCAAGAATGTATGGATATGGAAAAGGATGTGTGGGGGTATGGTGTTGATATATGTGTTGGAAAAAAGATGGAACCTCTTTCTTTTCGATATACCTTAGTAAAGGAGTCAGTTAGTCTGATGTCTCCGTTGGTTCCTGATTTTGAAAAATACAAATGGAAAAAGCCTTGGTTAAAGAACGTGGAAAATATATACAATATTGAACTTAATGATTCTTTTCCTAATGTTTCAAATAAAAACTATAATCTAAAATTGAAAGAAACACTTTATTAACTATTATTATCAATACTATAATCTCTGTACTTCCATTTGATGTAGAAAAAGTTTCTTTAGGTTTTTCTTTTCTTTTCGCCTAGTTAATAATTTTCCGTATACTAAATTGAATTAAAAGAAGAAGAAAAAAAAAAATTTTATTTCTCATTAATATACGACCACGTGACTACAATAAATATGATGATTGCTGAGATGCAAAAAGTACAATGTACAACAGGTTAAATGTATTACAAGTTGACCTTATGTCCTCAAAATAGTAGAAACTTATTATTAGTATTATTATTAACAAATGAATAAAGAATAAAAACCTTATAAAGAAACTAACAAAACCAAAGAAAAGAGAGAAAAGAATTCAACAAAACAACAACAAACACACTTTTGAAAACACCCTTTCCAAAGTCTATACCAATATATATAAATATGCCGTATTTCTTTTTCCCCCCATTTTTAATTTTATCTAACTCCTTTTATTTTACTTCTTTAACTTTTCCTATTTAAAAATTTTTTTTTTATGTTCTTCTTCCTATGGTCTTCCTCCTGGTCCGTACATTGGAACTAAATTTCCATTTCTTGGGAAATTTTGAAATTGTGGAGGTCTTTCTTTACCCCAACCACATTTTAATGGTCTACCATTAAGGTTGAACCCGGCCAATTGAATGATTGCCAAAGCTGCTCTTTCATGAGTATCATATTTAACAAATGCGCAACCTCTTTCTGGATGGAACTTGAAGTCGACTATAAACCCAAAATTTTGTAAAAGTGGAATCAATTCTTGTTGTTGAGTGAAATGAGCAATGTTACCCAAGTATACAGTGGTTTGCCAAGAAGGTGTTTGTCTCAAAACAATATCGTATGATTGTGGTGACATCACTGGGATAGCACCGGCACCACCAGCTGCTCCACCGCCAACATTTCCGTTTCCATTTCCATTCAACCCATTATTTGGATTCCCGGTATTATTACCACCAACAGGGGTACCAGGACCAATGTTATTGTTGTTTAAGCCTTGAAACATTTGTTGAGGCAATCCATTGGCACCATTAACTGGCTGCTGCTGCTGATGTTGTTGTTGTGGTTGCTGTTGCTGTTGCTGTTGCTGCTGTTGTTGTTGTTGTTGTGGAATTGGCTGTTGATTAACAAATTGATTATTATTATTTATCATTGGTTGAGGATATCCATTATTATGGTTGCCATTGTTTTGGTTATTAAACTGTCTAAATTGACGGTTGTTGTTATTATTGTTATTATTATGACGATAATTTCTATATCCATTTTGATATTGTTGTTGCTGCTGCTGTTGTTGTTGTTGCTGTTGTTTATGAGAAGCCCAATTACATCTAATTGCTCTACCACCAAGCCACTCGCCATTCATAGTTTGTAAAGCTAATTCAGCATCTGACTGATCGGCAAAAGAAACAAATCCGTAACCTCTAGATCTTGAAGTTTGCATATCCCACATCACGTGAGCTTGCTTCAATGATTCGAATTTGGAAAAAGCAGTTTTTAAAGCTTCATCATTAACTTCAGGACTTAAATCACCGACAAAAATATTGAATAATGGCTCTTCGGCATTGTTCAAGTTGCTTATAATTGTAGCTGATTGGAAAGCCCAGTTTACTTTGATTTCAACATCATCGACTCTTCTACCGTCTAAAGTGTTCAATGCCAAATCTGCAACTTCATTTGTATCATATTCAATAAACGCATAATTGAAACCAGACTTATTTTTATCATTTAAGATCTTGATGGTTTTCAATTGGTTACCACCAACGGAAAATAAATCTTTGATCATTTCTTCACTTGCGGATTTTGGTAAATTACCAACATACAAGATCTTGTTGGAAACTTCACGTCCACCCTGCTTAGCTGAAGCAGGAGTGATTTGTTGTTCTTCATCTTGATTGGATGGTTGTTGCACATCCTCCGAAACTGCCGGATCAGTTGTACTCTGTTGTTGAGGTGGTTGTTGTTGTTGAGGAATTTCTTCTTGATTAGGTTCTGACATTATTTAGTTTGACAAAAAAAAAGGTGAATTAAATAAGCAAGATAAATTGGAAAATATAAGTTGATTGGTTAAAACTAAATGGGACACGGTATAAAAGAATTAACAAAAATTTTTTATAAGAATGAAAGTAAAGTTAGACCCTGATTGAAAAAAAAGTGGAAAATCAAATATATTAAAAAAAATGGAATCAAATCAAATAAACACCAATAAAAACGGGAATGAATGAATTCTAAGCTTATGATGTAATTAGTTGTGGTTGATTGAAACTGATTGGTTGACAAAAATGTAAGAAATCACCCAGGTAAAACAAACGTTGTTGATTGTTGTTGTTGTTGAAATAAAAAATAAAAAGAACAAAGTATAGATATAAAAATCAAAATCCAAATAAAAAAATATAAAGAAAAAGAAAGATAGGTTGAAGTTTTTTTGTACTTTTTTTAATCTTTTAGTTGATGGTAAAAGGAATGGAAAAGGAAAAGGAAAAGGAAAAGGAAAAAGGTGGGTTGGGTTGTTGATTGGGTGGTAATATTTTTTCGAAGTTTGTTAGCGGTGGTTTGTTTGGTGATAAATTTTTGTTGTCTCAGAATTTGAATTTGGCTGGGTGTTGGTTTTCAGTTTTAGTTTTACACGAGTTTAGTAATTACACGACTATTACTACTACTACTATTTTATTTATTTATTTATTCATATTTTTCACCCACTATATAATATAACATAATATAACTATATATGCACACTGTGCAGACTACACGATACAATTTATACACTATTGATATGCATAACGTGCAAACACTTCTCAACCCCGAGACGTGTTCAGTTATCCCATTAGTAGGTGCCCATTTACTTAACATATATTAATGTGACTCCTCCTCTCCCTCCCTCTCTGATCTGAAGATCTCATGCAAATCAATTAATAGTTCATAACTCAATTATGAGAAATTCAATGACTGACTCCATTTGAATGAGTTCTAAACCCCTGTATAGTACTTCATATATTAATAATACGTTCCAATATATGATGTCAGTAACCTTACCATTACCAGTCTGATCTAATAAGCAGACCTACTTTTTTCTAGAAAAGGCGGTCCTATAAATGACAAGGCAATGTCTTGCAGTACAAATATTACTCGTGATTTTAATTGTACAATACTAATAATTTGTGGAGTGTGTTTCCACTAGTTTTCTATATTTCCGTTCATAAATACTGCATATAATGTTCACGTAGCAATTTACCAACGACAAAATGGTCGACAACATTTTCTATACTCTTTTATATATCAACAATCAATCAATTTATTTTATATTATCTATTTTAAGTACTTGTTATTAAACATATTTACTTGGAACTATCCTTCATATATTGTATCAAATAAGACTCAAATAGAGTTACGAACAATTACCACTGCAGGAAATTCAGAAAATTAATTTTCTGAACTCCTTTGAATGTGATGAACGGCAAATACTGATGAATCGGAATCCAAACCTGGTAGTTGGATTTCCGCAATTTGTCGTAATCTTTTTCTAAGTCAAATACGAGAGATGGGTAATTCCCGTAATTTTGGTTCAAGTTTGAGTTTGGATTCCAGTTTGGTTGTTGTGATTGTGGTGGTGGTGGCGGTGGTGGATTAGTAGAAGCAAAAGCAAATTCAGATGGTGGCATGGTTGGTTAGATGAATAAGGAGTAGGTTCAGTTTTGACCTGTTTCCCTGGTGGTGAAGATGGTGGTGATTGGTTTTTCAATTCAGCAATTTCTTGTTTAAGAGCATACAACTCGTCGATCAATTCTGAAGAATCACCTGAAGATTGGTTGCTTTGCAAATTCTTAATTTTGTTTTCCATTTTCTTTTGTTTGTTCAAGAGGATTTGATTTTCAACCTTAGTTGCTTCGGCAGTAGCTTTAACATCTTCAATGACTTCTTTTTGCTGAGCAACAACTCCGCTTGCTTCGATGAATGTATTTTGAGTCTTCTCCTGTTGGTCCAAGAGTTGGTCTTCTAATTCCTTCGTTTTCTTTGCTAATGGAGGTCCAAATGCGTTGGTAGAATTAAGTGCTGTCTGAACCTTTTTTTTCAATATCGTCTTTCCATTCGAAAAAACCCTTCTCGAATTCAGTGAATCTGGAGTTGGTTTGGGTATCGTTGGCTTCAAGTTTCCTCAATCGGAAGGAACTTTGTCAGAACAAGTTCAAAATCAACCAAATCCATCTCCGACTCCAACTTACACAATGGAAGACATTATGAAGAAACTTGAAGCCCACGATAACGGATTCAATGAATTCAAGAAAGTTTTTTTCGAATGGAAAGACATTATCGAGAAAAAGGTCCAGACAGCACTCAATTCTACCAACGCATTTGGACCTCCATTAGCAAAGAAAACAAAGGAATTAGAAACTCAAAAACCGGAACAACACAACCAAATTGAAGAAGTTGCGGCAACATTCTATGAGGCAAGCGATGTTGTTACAAGGCAAGGAGAATCCATTGATGACGTTGATGCTGCTGTCGAAAATCAAGCGCACCAAGAAATCATTGTTTCTGAAGGTGATAAATTAGTTAGCCACCTGGTTGCATCATCAACCCCGGTTTTAAAAACTAGCCAACTGAATGCTGGTGCTGCCCATTACGAAATTATCGAACTTACTGTCACCTTCTTCGCTAATCTTAAGCATTTTCATGCAACTTCTACTCAAGCTGAGAAGCATGCAGAACACCCCCGTTTAGTTACACAGGACTTTGATTGGAAGAGGTACAGGAAAAAGAAAACCTTCAACTTACCGTTGTCAGTATACTGAATCCTCGGTCGTTACAACATCTGCCGTGCCTCATTCTACTGCTCGAGATGCTATTATGACTTAATTTTTATTTTTATTTTTTACTACTCCACTTTATTTTCATTATATTTTCATTTTTTTTACCATTTTCACAATTCAAGAACAAGCAAAATGCATTCATAAAGACTTCTTTAATACAGTTAACCTTGGCATATGATTAACTTTGAATGATTCCCAACCCTGTTTTTATTTTCGAATTTTAATCTAGATGGCCTGAACTATTACAATGAACCTGATGCATTAGCGAGAGACTAAACTTGGATTGTTTTTGGTGTCTATTGACAACGAAGCAACACTGATTTGGAACTGCCGCCAATTAGCGGTTACTCACCACGAGCCAACTTGATAATCTTCCTTATTCAAAGCAAAAAAAGAAGAGGTGAGGTGTACCATTTTTCATTAAAATAATTTTTATATCAACCATTAATGTTTACTTCGAACTAGAGAAAAGCCGATCCAAGAAAACTGAACAACGACGAGAACAAGTCCACCAGGGGACTCGAAATATTAAGGATTTACAAGAAGTCACATTGAATAAAAATGCTTTCACAAATTTGTAAACAAAGAACTCGACTTTATTAACTTCTTACCTAAGAGGTACAATTAAAGACGAGATTGCTAAATATTTTATTGCAGTATTCATTCACTTATTAATGGAGGAAAGGGTAGCTGTGTTTCCACTAGTTTTCGTTCATGAATACTACGTAGCAATTTACCAACGACAAAATGGTCGACAACATTTTCTATACTCTTTTATATATCAACAATCAATCAATTTATTTTATATTATCTATTTTAAGTACTTGTTATTAAACATATTTACTTGGAACTATCCTTCATATATTGTATCAAATAAGACTCAAATAGAGTTACGAACAATTACCACTGCAGGAAATTCAGGAGCTACATCTGAGTGTTTCTCGCACGACTTGATTGTTCAGATGTCTGGACCTCATCTATAATTTTTTTTTTGGAGGACCATTTTTTGCAACGGCCCTAGGCTATTTGTTACTGAAATGCCAATTAAACTACTAATACGGGATCCTACCAAAATCAAATCTATAAAACTGTATTTGGAAGATAATAAATGGTTAAATAAAACATATAAGATTCAAAAAGAAAACGATACATTCCACATATTCACAACTTTAACTGATAATATACCAACAGATTTATCCCACTATGACTTTGAAATATATGAAATTCAACCAACCCTTGTATCTGATAGAGTAACGTTATCGAATCTAATTATTGATTACTGTAAACAGCATGATATTTCAAATATAGAAATTCCGAAAAGATGGTCTGTTTATCCACCAATGATATTATTCAATTCTACTGGAGCCACAACCACCAACGTAATATTTGATCCACGGCATCATGAGTTATGGGAGCGAATTCTAAGTCATCAAAAGGTACTATTTGGAACAACTGACATTACACGTATTGCATTGAATAAACCAATAATAGAATCAGACGTAATGAGACGTCCTCATAATTTAATACCCGTGTATGGAGATTTTGGTCCTGATGTACCCATGAACAAATCTTCAATCACACAACAAGATTTCAACGATGCTTTTTGGTGTCATGTTGTACAGAACGGGATATATCAAACATGGGCACCGAAATATACTATGTTTTCACGAGGGAATATAAAGGAGAAGAAACGACTCTTGGATCAATTCCCAAAGTTGGATAATACTATTGTGTTTGATTTTTATTGTGGGATTGGTTATTTTTCATTGTCGTATATTAAAAATGGCGCCAAAGTTCTATGTTGGGAATTGAATCCGTGGTCAATTGAAGGGTTTAAACGAAGTTTGAATAAAATGGGGGTCAAATTTAAAATATTCAGTCCTGATATGTTGTTCAATATTGAAGATTTACAAAAATTTGATGCATTTTTGTTTTTGGAAAGTAATGAAAATATAACAAATCGAGTAATTGATCAAGTGGAAAATCTTAGTTTACCAATTAGTCATATAAATTTGGGGTTATTACCTAGTTCGAAAGCGTCGTGGCCTATTACCAATGAATTGATTGGAAAATCAACCATTGATACAGTTGTTCATATACATGAAAATGTACATATTGAAGATTTTAACAAAATTCAAAAGGAAATTAGAGATTCTTTTGAAAATGGAGATGTTCTTCATTTGGAGAAAGTGAAAACTTTTGCTCCTGATGTCTGGCATGTAGTTATAGACGTTAAAGTTAAGAATAGATTTATAAAACATTAATAGATTAAGATCAACGGTTTTTTTTTGCAACTATCAAACTCCTAAAAATAAAAATAAAATTTTCGTATAAATTAGAAAGTAAAAAGTCTCCTATTATGGCAAACCAATCAAAAAAGATAACCAGTATCAAACTAAACTTTAATAGAATAATATATCAGAACAAGCATCATCATGTAAACTCAAAAAGAACACTATATACTCGATTTGAAAAATGGCACCAGAAGGTTAGTGTTTAAAATTCCACAAAAACTTTAATTTAGCGTTCGAGGCTGTATCTTCGAAAACACCTGACCTCGCCGTTAGATATTGCTCGTTATGAAGTGTCCCTCCCCCTTTTCACAAAAAAGGACTGGGGGGTCGGGCCGTGTGCATACTATTCTGGTTCGTAATTTTGCACGTTATTATAGTTCTTTTAAACTTCTCCAGATATTATTTAGCAAGTAATTCACGCTAAGAGTCATCATGTTTCCTGCTGGTTTGTTACATTGTTCGTTGTTAATATTGCACTGCGCCTCTCGCTCCTCCCCCACGGCGAACGAGATTGCGAAATATTGATTGCAAAATTGGAAATCAAACGTTGAAAACCAACAGAACATGATGAAAATAAAGTAATTATCAGACTACACAATTATTTGATTAGTCATCTTAATAAGATTTCTTTGCCCAGAGTATATCATCTGCAGAATTGGCAGAGGGTTGGGTTGAAATGCTAAGAAATCTGGAACTGCCAATAATTACTAAATATGCAGCATGATTGATTTAGTACATTGTACTTTTTAGTTTGTTCTTGAATGATTCAGCCGGACCCGTTATAGTAACAGCGTGATCGGAATCTGATAAACTCGTTCTATTTTAGTAACAGACATAGAAGTTTTAACTTCTAATTTCAACTCCGTCATTCAAGCACAAAATACAAGTGGAAAAAAAAGGGGGCCTACAGAAACAACCACCCCACCTCCCTAAGTGAATTTGAATTTGAGGGAAAACGTTATGGGCTACTCGTATATATATATATATATAGATGGAATGTTGGATGTAGTTGAATTGTAAACTTTGTATTGATAGTACAAATTTTTTGATACCATTCACACGACTCAGTAGTCTCTTACATTAAGTTTTTTTCCACTCACAATATCTATCTACTACTATTACTACACATAGCAGATTGAGCAATAGAAGAAATTTATTAAGTGCAAGAAAAAAACACACAACTAGTAGAGAAGAAGAAGAAGAAGAAGAACACACAACACAACACTTAATACAGGAAAAAAAAATTAATTAAAATTAATAAATATCTTACTTACTTACTTGCTTACACTTACATATATACATTCCACCGAATCAATACACAACAATCACTTATCATTTGCAAACTCGCAACTGTATCTCACTACATAAATAGCTCGATTTATTATTTACATTTACATTCCCAAATTTCGACAAACCTTTTCCCCCCCATATAAATACACAACACTAACTAAATAATCAATTAAGCAAGGGGTCAACAACTAAACTTGCTATTATAGAAAACAACCACTTTAAGTTCCATTCGGGTATTAATTATCACTATGTCTAATAACCCTCATTCTCAAGGTGGCGACCCCAACAATTTATACGATGCCTTTGACTTGTCACCACCTGATTTCATCATCAAAGAAGAAATATCTACACAATCTATAGAGAAATCATTATTCTCTCAAAGCAACAATATTAACCACTCAAGCAATGGTTATAACCAGCACATGGGGTACTCTGAGAATCAAGAATATTCATTTCCTGGCAATCAACAACAGAAACATCAAGCACAACCACCGCAATTCAGATACAACGATGAATCTTCATATGACCCTCCGCTCCCACCGACTGTCCAATTATCCAACGATCCATTGCCTGATTTTAATAACCCTACTACAAACATTTATATGAATGATAATGCATCTGATATTTCATTGAACACTAAAGATATACCTCAATTTACTACAACTAATGATTATTTATCACCAACTTCTCAATTAAGTCATAATCAATTTACACCTGGTCATTATAATCGACTGCTGCAAGATTTTTTACAAGTAAACAACCAAAATAGCAGCAACAATAATCTATTAAATCCACGATCACCTTCTCAATATTCAACACATTCATTATATTCTGACAATTCATCTCAACCAGCATCACCATTTTTAGAGGCTGTTTCCCACGCAAGTAATAATAGTTTTGTTCATCCTCCTCAAGTTCCTGGTGTAGCTTTATCTGATGTTGGATCTCAACGTCTTGATAATAATGCCAACTCTTTAGGGCTAAATCAACACTTTGATGTGGCGAATGAATTATTGGGTGATGAAATTCAACTTGGAGAATCTATCAGTTATACCAACTTACCAACAATGGAGAACAATATCAAATGGGGTGGAAATGCAAGTAATAATAATGTCATGCAGGAACCATATACGAGTCTATCAATAATGGAAGAAAAAGCTGCTGCTGCTGCTGCTGCCGGAACTGGAGCCACCGCTAAAGGTTCAAATGGAATACCGACAATAGGAGGAAAAGTGAAAACGGCTCATGATTATCCAAATATTCAAGTGACGAATCAAGATGAAACTAATCAATACAATTTTTCTAATCCACAAATAAATTTCGATTTTGATATCACAGTTACTCCACCACCTCAACTGCTGGACCTGAAAGCATACCCATTGACCAGTAGCAGTGGTAATAACAATAATCAATTTGATGTTATAAGTACTGCAGCTACAAACAATTCAAATCAATTATTGACGGAAAATAATTTGTCAAACTATAACAATCAATTACAACATAGTGGTAAAAGTGGAAGCATTGATAGTATTGATAATTTACAAGTACAAAGGGATGCATCAGGGATAATAATTTCAATTAATCAAGCACCTGAAGAAATAGCAGCAAAGACTCCATCATTATTCAGTAATTCGTCCGCAAACTCATCAATTCATAATTCTCCAAGAAGTGACGTTGATAATAGATCACAAACATATAGTAATAATGGTAATCATCTTATACCAAATTCACAATTATTAACCTCATCGCCTAATAATTCCATGAACAATGAAAATTTGGATTTATTGAATCCTGAAGAATTTCAATCGATTAAAAGTGGTAGAAGGAAAAGTCATGCTTCCAAATCAACCACTGGGACATCACCGAGATCGAAATCACCAATTAACGATGGTAATGATAATTACAATGACGACCATGATGATGATGACGATGATGACGATGATAATGAAACCGAAGAGTCGAAACAATCAAGGGAGAAAATGATTGAATTGGCCCTACCGTCCCAATCATCCAAACGAACTCAAAAACATCCTAGTTTATATGGATGTCATTTATGTGATAAACGGTTTACAAGACCTTATAATTTGAAATCTCATATTCGAACCCATACTCAAGAAAAACCATTTATATGTAGTAAATGTGGGAAATCATTTGCTAGATCTCATGATAAAAAGAGACATGAATTATTACATCAAGGAGTTAAGAATTATAAATGTGAAGGTTTTTTACAAGATGGAAGTAAATGGGGGTGTGGGAAACTGTTTGCTCGTGCTGATGCTTTAAGAAGACATTTTCAAACTGAAGCTGGGAAACAATGTGTTAAAAGATTGTTATTGGAAGAAAAGGAAAATTCATTATTGAATGACCCAATTGGTTCAAGTAGTAATGGTGCTGGATAACAATATAAGTACTTTGTATTATTATATATATATATATTTGTTTTTATAAAAACCGTCGTTGTAGTAGATTATAAATGGTTGATCAAGTATTACTATGGAAAAGTCGTGCATGTTTACAATTTCCTATTTTTCATGAAAATTGTAGCAAATCCCTCCCCCATCAAAGAACCTTGTCCAACTCATCCTTCCTTTTTACTTGAATCAACAACCACACACGGTCCAAAATCATGTCATTAGATAGTGAACATGATCAATTCATGGACACTATGAAGCCAGCGGATAAACTTGCTGATTTATCCGTTGCTGAAAAACAATTAGCTCAATTACAACAAGATAAACAAAATTTAATGATTAAACAAAATCAAGAATATTTAGAAACATTATTCCAAGATAATAAAACACAACCTATTCGAATCAAGAATGTACAATTCACAAATGGACAATCATATCGAGATACATTTTTAATTTCTCAAATTTCTGAATTATTAAATAAACCTGTTTTTAATTTACATGATTATGTAACTATTTTGAATCACATATCTAAAAACCTCATTAAATCAGGAAACATAGTGGAGAATATGATAATTAATACGAATCTAGTGAATCCTCCATTATTCAGTAAATCTTCTGCATTATATGTTGTCCCTGTTTTCAATATGGTTCCCGTGAAACGATTTTTCGCTAAAACAGGAACAAATATAGGAAATGGAGAAGGTGATGGATATATTCAATTTCAATTAAAGAATTTATTCGGAGGTGGAGAGAACTTAACATTTGATGCTGTAACGGGGACAAAGACAAAATCATCATATTTAATAAATTATAATCAACCAATTTGGAATAATTTAGAAATTTTAAATGAGAATTTGATTTTAATAAATACTAGAAAATTAGATTGGTTACAATCTAATGTAACTACTCGTGGATTAATTAATAAAATATATACTCATTATACCGATTCTTTTATAAATCATGAAATTGTTTTGGAAAATTCATGGAAAGTATTAAATAATGAAAAAAGTAAATCAATTGAAGTTTTGCAACAATGTGGATCAGTTTATAAATCTTCAATTGGATATAATTTTAATTTCGATAATAGGGATAATAAAAATTTACCTACCAAGGGACGATTTTTCCAATTTGGTATTGAATATAATGGATTATTTAAATTTAATCAATATCCATTCATTAAAACAGTGACACATACTCAATTTGTTCATAATTTACCATTTATAAATTCAAATTTAATCATTAGTAATAAATTTGGATTCTTGTATCCTTTAAAAACTGAAAAATCATCATTATTAGATCGATTTTATATTGGTGGACCAAATGATGTACGTGGATTTATATTGAATGGTTTAGGTCATAAAGATTATAATTCATGTATAGGTGGTGATTTATTTTTAAATGGTGGTATTTCATTAATTACAGATATTCCAAAATTTAAAGAATCTAATTTTAAGATTCATAATTTTATAAATTTTGGAAAATTAATACCTGTTGATAAAAATATTTCAATGATTAATAATTTTAAAAAGTTAAGGGATGGATATTCTGTGGGTGCTGGTATGGGAATATTATTTAATCATCCAATGGCTAGATTTGAATTGAATTTCGTCGTGCCTTTAATCGCTCATGAAACTGATTCTCTTCGAAAAGGTATACAATATGGTATTGGGGTATCATTTCTATAGAAAAGAGAGAATCCACAACACAACACATATAAGATAAT
Source organism: Candida gigantensis (assembly GCA_030557085.1). NCBI lineage: Eukaryota > Fungi > Ascomycota > Pichiomycetes > Serinales > Debaryomycetaceae > Candida > Candida gigantensis. Next base: position 40,327 of record JAKTVG010000019.1, read on the forward strand.
TTAATAGCATGTACATATATAGAACAAAAAAAATCATTCATTTTTATTAGGTTATTTATTCAAAAACAGATTCTCTTTCTTTATTAACCCATGAATCATGAGCTTTAATAACTGCAGGAATCATCTTACTTTCAATTTCTACATTTTGTTTAAATTCTTCATCATTCAATCTTATCCAATCAACATGATGATCAGGGAAAACAAAAACAACTTCCTTTTTTCTAGTTTGTAATAAATTCCCAATTACCAATTGATGATGATATCTATCTAAAGCACTTTCCGATTTCTTAATCAAGATATTATTATCCGTTTCTAATTTAAAACTTATAATCATTGCACCTTGAGCCCAATTTTCAACTAATCGACTTAAAAATTTAGGTACTTGAGCTAATCTAATAACCAATTCTCCATCTTGTGTAGCAGTACTTTGAATTTTATGTTGTGGCATTCTTGATTGTGGGATAAAGAAATCAGAAACAGCAGCAGCTAAATAAAATAAAGCTTTTGATTTCATACAATGTAAAGATTCTGAAATTTCTTTTAAAGTATATAAATATTGATTAACTGTAGTGAATGGAATTAAAAGTAAAGAATTTGAATTTTTAGCATCATTATATTTTCTTAAAACTTTTAACATTTCATCAGCAAATTTATCATTAATTTCAACTTTATTATTTTTTTCAATCATAAAATCTAAAAAACAATTAGTTGAATGACTAAAATGTCTTGAATAAGGTAATAATGAAAATTCTCGATGTAAGAAAATAACAGCATATCCATTCTCCAAAAAATATTCAGCAGAAGTAGCACCACGAGTCCCAGCACTGAAATTATCAATGAATCGAACAGTATTATTTTCTAAAGGAACAGTTGTTCCTCCAGATGTAACCAATGCAATTCTTTTATGAGTGGTTTTAACATGGAATTGAATAAATTCATTGACTTCTAAAGATATCTCAGGTAAATATGAAGGTGGTTTATGATTCTTGAAATATTTATCCTCATCAGATATTTGTGCTGCTGCAAATTCAGGAATGCTACGATCAATGGCTGATTCAAATTCCGGGTTGGCAGTATGGAAATTTTTCAGTTGTGGGGGTGTCATGATTAAATAAATAAAGTGGGTGTGGGATGTGGGTGGGGTGGGTATTCTAAAGTTCTAATGATAAAAAGTAAGGAATGTAGTACTTATTTATAAGACTCTAAATAGGGGGTGGGTGGGTGTGTGGTTGTGGTAATGGTTAGTTAATGATTGGTTAATTGGGTTAGGGTTAAGAAAAAGATTTAAAAATCTGGAGATTTTTGACAAAAATTTAAATTTTTTAATTTTTTTTTAATTTTTTTCCCCATTCATTCTCCGGTCCCTCAGTCGGTCGGTCGGTCGGTCGGTCGCGGTCTCACTCTCCGGCCACTCTTACTCCGCGGCTCTACCACCACCATGAGAGATCGCATCGTGCCAGATCTGATATAAACAATTAACTGACCATGCTTCCTCCATCATCTTGTATAAATCACTGTTATTTTTCGTCTGTAGATAATCATATATATCGCTGGGTTGATTCCTGTTGTCAACAGCTAACAGTAAATCAAATTGCAACATTCTTCGTCTTATAAAACAATTTTTGCAGTAATTAAATTACCTCATCAGGAATTCATATTGCAAGGAGAGATCATCACAATTTATCACCACCCAGCCGCCCCCGTTGTTTTTTTAAACTAATGATGTAATCCTCACAACCCTACCCTTGCTTGTCGATCTTATGTATCCACCCTGTCAACCAATCCAGGGGTGTGTTCCCTTATAAAAGAAGTTACGTTTACAGTCATTTACATTATGATTTAAAACAGAAAGTAGAATAACAACAGCAACTCACGGCTACGCCTAAATATACCTGTGGGTCATATCCTCTCTCTCTCTCTCTCTTTATCGGGGAGGTGCCCAAATGGAAAATGGGAATTTCGTCCATATCAGTACAAGCAATACCATAGGATGGATGTCATGGCAATGACAATTGTTTTGAATCAGAATTTTAATCACTTGCATTTCATTTTTCCCCTTCTCTTCTCTTCAATCTCTCGCAAGGGTCATCCTTTCAAACCCTTAACATAGCAAAAGAGTAAATCTCCTTTTCACTAGGGGCCTAGCCCGAGAGAAAGATCTACCACCATAACTTCTTGCTAATCGTCTAAAAAAACATTGCACATTTAACAAGATTGTTTGTTGTTGTTGTTGTTGTTTTTAGTCTTGAATGACCTTGTGCAGCGAATCCCGCCTCCAGTCTCGTATATTTTGTAAGCAATCGTAATAAATAAATAAATAAAAAGCGCGTCCAATCCGTGCATTAGTTTTTTAGTTCAAGGATGGCGATGGTGTTGGACTAAGACTCCAGTACAACAGTCCAAAGCTCATCGTCATATGCAAAATGGTTGTATTATGGGGTTGTCTTGTAGTGTTGTTTTGGATATGTCTCAGAACATGGGCAAGTGTATTGTTTTACAAAAGTATCATAATTGTATCAAGTTCTCGGTCTTAGAAGGGGGGGGTGTGAAACGCACGCACCCTTTACATTACATTACTGTGGGGAGGAAGGAAAAAAAAAAGTACTTTGTGGGATATTGCATTACCGTTTTCGGAAGTTTGCTGTAATGTATGCGCGGAAGTAAACTTTTACCCTAAAACTTGAAATTTTTAAATGCAAAATTCATCCACTAATTCAGTAAATTATATAATTCCCTAGATGAGAATAAACATATCTGAATATATATATATATATATATTTGAAATTTCGCTTCCTTTTCGTTTTTTCCTTCTTCTTTTCGTAACCCATAGCTCATAATCCATTTTAAAAAAAGAACAATGAAGTTATCAACCTTATTCTACATCATACTGATAGTGCAATGTACAGCAATCCCTATACCTTACAGAGAAAACGACAATAAAATAACCATATATGAAGGTCCTCAATTGACGGAAAACGAAACTTATATAACAATAAATAAATCAACAAACATTGAACAATTAAAAGAACAATACCCTCATGGTGAAATAGTTAATGATTTTAAAGACCCACGAAGAAAAATATTCATATTTGATATCGATACCCTTGTACAAGATTTAGTTACAAGATCTCCTTATAATAATTCTATATAGTCATACCCCCCGTATTTACCTTCATCATCCGTAGTCTTTTTTAATGTATACCTAACGTATTTTATGTATTAATTTTTGCCTGTAGAAGTTATATATTATATCACGTGACCAAGTATGGAACGGAAATATATTACAAAAAAAATCCACACGACTGGAACTGAGAGTCCGCTGTTCTAAAACCTAACTCTTTTTTCTCAACCAACTTGAAAAGAATATCTGCTATAGACACCCCCAAAATTATTAACTCACCACACAACGGAAATTTACAATGTCTGCAGATTATTGGAATTCATCACAACGGAATCAATGGCAACTAACTAGATTTTCCTTACTTGAAGCAAGAAGGAAGGTTTTATTACTTGAACGGAAATTGATTCAAAATGGATTAATCAGAGATTATCCCAATATAACATATGATTATAACATGAGGATCTATCTACATAATTTATTAATTAAACTTGGAAGACGATTAAATATTCGACAAATTGCCCTAGCTACTGCTGAAATTTATTTAACCCGATTTCTTACACGAGTATCCATTAAAGAAGTCAATGTTTATTTATTAATCACTACTTGTCTTTACGTTGCTTGTAAAATCGAAGAATGTCCTCATCATATACGATTAATCATTTCGGAGGCAAGAAATATATGGCCGGAATATATACCTCATGATGTTACTAAATTGGCAGAATTTGAATTTTATTTAATTGAAGAAATGGATCTGTATTTATTATTACATCATCCTTACAAGTCTTTAATTCAATTTAAAGATTTTTTACATGAAAATTTCCAAATTTATTCATTTAAATTAACTGATGAAGAATTACAAAATGCTTGGAGTTTGATTAATGATAGTTATATTACAGATATTCATTTATTATTGCCTCCTCATGCCATTGCAATTGCTGCTATTTATATAACGGTTGTTTTGAAGAAAAATTTATCCCAGATAAGACAAACAAATAGTAATAATAATAATAGTAATGGTGGTGGTGGGAATAATGAAGAGGATCATGCGAATAAAGAGATGAATATTGATGATTTGATGAATTTGACAAAATCAAGTAATACAAGTCAAGATAAATCGGGAGATAAGATGGATATAGATCATGATTTGAAGCAACAACAACAGCAACAACCACATCCACTTCAGCAGCAACAACAACAACATCAACAAGTGCAACAAAATGCTCAACAACAATCATCTACAAATGCAACGGTTGCGACGACAGGTAATGTTTCGTCATTACAGGGACAATCACAAGGAGCACCCGATTTAAACAACTTTGATTTGGACATCTTAGACGAAGATACTATTAAAATCAATAAATTTATGAGCTTTTTAGAAAATTCACATATTAATTTAGATGAAGTTGTTGAAGCTGTTCAAGATATGATGAATATGTATGTGTTGTGGAATAGATATAATGAACAAGGAGTTAAAAAGGCATTACAAGTGATGCTACTTAATCGGATGTGATTGCACAGAAATAGTTTTGACAATTTGTTTATCAAACTTTTTAGTATTATTACTGTGGTTGTGGAGTTAGAAGTTGGTTTGGTTATGGAGTTGGGAATCCGACGCGTTATAAATCCAAAGACAACGTGGTACCATTTTGGCCCCGCGGTTTCGAAATGGGCCGCCCGGGGACAAAAAGAATTTTAATTTTCTTGTTTGAGTTTTTGCTTTGTTTGAGATAACAGGGAAGTTTATTTTGATGATGAGTACTACCATCCCTTGACAAACATCCATTCCCTGACGACGACAACCATACTGCTATAGACAAATGAATCAAGGACTTGAATCTATAGTTCATTGATACAACATACGTGTACATTAAACTGCATACAAAATTTGGAGGAAAATATACCCGAGAGAGAGAGAGAGAGAGAGGAAACTACCAAGTGTATCACAATTAATAATATGTAATATATACATACGTTTGTATTTTGTTGTCTGTTGGTGGTGGTGGTGGTGGTGCAGTTGTTATATACAGCACTCTCACTTTAAATTTGAAAGGACAACGACTGAATTGTTGTTCATCATCACGGGGCAATAGAAAAATAACCAATGTAGGTAACAATATAAGTGTATAAGAAGGAGTGGTTTGAGTTGACTTATGAATTAGGATAGATATAAGCCAATGGTTATTGAGGTAGATCAGAGACAGACATCAGTAGTAGCAGTAGTAGTCGTGTATAAATGAGAAATTCACTATAAAAAGGTACAAAGTTGTTGTATTGTATTGTTATAGAAGCCACTTGAACAAACTAAAAGTGTGAGGAAAAATCCGAAGCCACTTGTTGTTGTAAAAGAAAAAAAATTTTATTTTATTATACAGTCAACTTATTATACGCTATTACTTTTTTTATTTATTTATTTATTTCTTTATTTACTTAAACTTCACTTCACATCAACAATAAACAAAGGACTTCCAATTGAGATATACTCTGGCTTATATCCCTCAATCAAATGAACATTTAAGAGACCCACTCTTTCTCCTCGGCCTATTCACTTTTACCATTATTGGAAATTAACATACTATACTATACAGACAATCAATCTATAATATCCATCCCTCCCATACTAAAAAAAAAAAACATTCAAAAAAAGGAAAAAACCCGAAAATCTAAAAGACACATATAATAGCATTATGAGCATTAGAACGAGAAGAACACGAGAGATTCAATCAATTGAAGATCAAAAATATCATGATTCATTCTTAGCTTTAATTGAAAGAAATCAAATCCCATTATCCCGAAATTTATTACTATTCTTATACTTGATTCATTTTTTAAATTTCAAAAAAATCATTCCATATACTAGTAAATTTTTACATGTTCAAAATCCAATAATACTTGATGGTTCTTCCAAACCCATATATGATATTCATATCAATGACGTTTATTTCGTCATTCATTGGTTGGTCATTGTTACTTTTCTTCGTTCATTCTTGATGAAATGGGTTTTTGAACCATTTGCATATAAATTTGGTAATATTCGTTCTAAAAAGGCAAAAACTAGATTTGCTGAACAAAGTTGGTCTTTTGTATATTATTCAATTTCATTCATTTATGGAGTTATCTTATATTTAAACAGTGATTACTATAATAATTTAGATGAAGTTTATATAAATTGGCCAAATCATTATATGTCTTGGGAATTTAAAAGTTATTATTTGATCAGTATGGGGTTTTGGTTACAACAGATTTTTGTATTGAATGTGGAAAAACCAAGAAAAGATCATTATCAAATGTTTAGTCATCATATAATAACTTGTTTATTGATTATTGGATCTTATTATTATTATTATTTCCGTATTGGTCATTTGATATTGATGATTATGGATTCAGTTGATATCTTTTTATCAGCAGCAAAAATGTTGAAATATGCCGGATTTAGTAATGCTTGTGATGCCATGTTTTTATTATTTTTAGTCAGTTGGATAGCATTAAGACATGGAGTATATAACTATATTTTTTATCATGCTTGGTATAAATCAGTGGATCTAATGAAAGATGCTCAATGTGTGGAAACAATTGTTCAAAAAAGATGTTGGACTCCAGTTGTCGTCAATACATTTTTGGGATTATTAGGTGGATTACAAGTCATTACGTGTATTTGGATGTATTTGATTTTAAAAGTTGCTTATAAAGTTGTCACTGGATCAGGAGCAGAAGATGTCAGAAGTGATGAAGATGATACTGATGTCGATGTGGATGTTGAAGTTGAAATGCAAGAAGAAGAAATACATCAAGTTGAACAACAACAACAACAAGAGGAAGATGAAGCAGGTGACAAAGAAGCAGATGAAGAGGATGATGATGATGATGATGAAAATAAGTACTCTTTTGAAAGGAATTCCCTCAGTTCTTCTTCTGACACAACTCTTGATGATAGGAAAGAGCTTAAGAAACGGAAAGCATAAAATTACGGTTAATTGATTTTATAAACTAGATAGATAAAGTTTTACTGTATTAGTTATTTGAGATATCAATCTCACTTTATTTCTACTACTAATTTTTTAGTTTGTTTTTTATTTTTTTTTTTTAATTTTGTTTGGTTTATGTAAAGTTAGGTGAAAGACTATATATACTTTATATTACTCATTATGTACATTATATTTAATATTATGCTTGAAATCTGTAAAAAAGATTTAGTTATGCCTTGGTGAATTTTTCAAATCAATATGGTCACGTGATGCAGATGCAGATGCAGATCAGATCAGATTTGTTCTCTCTTTTGGTAGCGCTGCATAACGCGTTTCATTTCATTTTCAAGATGAAATGTAAACAGAGAGAAGAAAGAAATAAAAGGGAAAAAAGTAATTTGAATCTGTGTGTGTGGGCATAATAATATTAATTTTTTTATTGTACTTTTTCCTTCTTTTTATCACCAGCAGCAGTAGCAGTAGCATTTTAATACCAATCAGGTTCATTTCATTCATTCCTTTTATTTCATATGTTATGTCATACCCTAATAGTTTAGTATCACCATCAACCACCACCACCATTGCATCTACAAATCCAACTGTAAAACAATCATCGATCTCAGTGGCCGTCAGAGTGCGTCCTTTCACAGATGCCGAATCAACCAAATTGATCAAGATCGATAATGACGATATCTTCTTAGGTGATGGGTGTCTTACTAGTGATAAAGCGGGTACAAGCAACAACAACAACAATAACAATAACAATAATTCCGCAAATAGTTTTGGATCCAACACTAGTGGGAATCATCATGGTTTACAGAAACGAACATCGTTTAATACTATGAGTGGTGGACTTCGAAAGATAATCAATGTTGTTGATGATCGAATGTTAATTTTTGATCCACCAGAGACAAATCCATTGACAAAGATGCAAAGAAATGCGTTTCCTAATAGTTTTAAAGGTTCAAGAATAAGAGAACATCGATTTGTATTTGATAGATTATTTGATGAGGATTGTACTCAAGATCAAGTTTATCGAAATACAAGTAGACCATTATTAGATTCTGTTTTAGATGGTTATAATGCCACAATTTTTGCATATGGAGCTACTGGATGTGGGAAAACTCATACTATACTGGGAACTTCACAAGATCCAGGAGTTATATTTTTAACTATGAAAGAATTGTATGAAAAAATTGAAAGTTTAAGTGATACTAAAACTATTGATGTTAGTCTATCTTTTCTTGAAATTTATAATGAAACAATACGAGATTTATTAAATCCTACTACACAATGTAAAAATTTGGTTATTCGAGAAGATGCAAATAATAAAATATCTGTATCTAATTTATCAAGACATCGACCTGGATCAGTTGAAGAAGTAATGCAATTAATATTAGATGGAAATAAAAATAGAACTTCTTCACCCACGGAAGCTAATCTTACATCAAGTCGATCCCATGCAGTTTTACAAATCAATGTTATACAAAAAGGTAGAACCGGTGATATTACTGAAGAACATACTTTTGCCACTTTATCAATCATAGATTTGGCAGGTAGTGAACGAGCAGCAGCCACCAAGAACCGTGGTGCTAGATTAAATGAAGGGGCAAATATTAATAAATCATTATTAGCATTGGGGAATTGTATAAATGCATTATGTGATCCAAGAAGAAGAAATCATGTTCCTTATAGAGATTCAAAATTGACTAGATTATTGAAATTTTCATTAGGTGGGAATTGTAAAACAGTTATGATTGTTTGTGTATCACCTTCAAGTCAACATTATGATGAAACTTTAAATACTTTAAAATATGCTGATCGTGCTAAAGAAATTAAGACGAAATTGATTAGAAATCAACATAATTTAGATCGACATGTTGGATCATATTTAAAAATGATTACTGAACAAAAACAAGAAATTGATGAATTAAGAGCCAGAGAATCTAAAATGATTGAACAAACTATAAATAAACGGAAAGATTTAGAAGATAAAGTTTTCAAATTATTATTAGAAAGTCTTGAATCTACTAGAAAGGCAATTAATAAACAAAATCAAGAAAAATGGAAAAAATATTTCATATTAGCAAAAAGGAAAATATTACTATTACAAAAAATAGATACAGAAATCATACTAAATCAACGTGAAATATCTTCATCATCAAATAATGATAGTAATAATAATGATGATGAAATTATTTTCAAAATTTATGATTTATGTGAACAATTAAAATCCAAAATTGAATATCAATTACCTCAATTAGAATCTCAATATAGTCAACCTACAGATTTAGATTATATTTTAAATGATTCTGCAACACAAACATTGAAACGATTACAAGATGAAGAAGGATGGACAAATAATCATAGTTTAATTTATCAACAATCGATTGATTCAATGAAACAAGAATTACATACTGATTTATTCTTAAGATCTTCTATTCTTTATGATAATTTGATTCATGATTTAAATGCATTTTTTTATCTTCCACAATCAATTGGAAAATATATTGATTGTTTAAATCATCATCATGGTCATCATCAAGATGATAATCAACAATTATTACATGATATGTCTTTTGGATTAGAAAACTTACTTAATGGAGAATTTGATAGTGCAATGGAACAATATGCAATGGAATATATTAAAAATCGAATTGCTACGGATAATAACCACAACAATAGCAATAACAATCATCATCATCAAGATTATACTACGAATCCAGATGTGAGTGTGACAATGATGGCTATTGATCATCATGACGAAGTTCCAGTTAAGAAGCAACGCGTGACTTCACCACCAAGACAAATGAAGAAACATAAAAGAGTAACACCATTACCTACACCAAGACATCATAATACCAATAATATAAGTATGACCAACACTAAATTGAAAAAACCAACTGGTTGGACAGATAGAGAAAGGAATGATTTGATGTATGAAGACACCACAATGGATGAGAATTCATTAATTACGTCAGAAATAAGACTTGATGAACAAGGATCTTCTCCACCACCACCGGTAGGATCAACGTCACCGACACAACAACAACAACAAAGACGTAAACCATCAGTGGATAATATATTGGGAGAGATGAATGAATTGGATTTACCGTTTGATCCAGTGATTGAAGCATCTTCTCCACCACCACCACCACCACCAGTACAGGAAAGCCGAAATAGTGTTTTGAATAAACGGTTAATGACGGATCTTAAACGAAGCAGATCACTGCTGCTGATGGGAAGTAATATGGGGACACTGACACCACCACCACCTAGTATTAATCGGAAGATATCTATGAATTTAACGGATTCAAAATTACCATTGCTTAATAAACAAGCTGCTTCAAAAGTTGCAAATAATTCCAATTAATAGATTTAAATATATAATAAAAGTTTTTAAATTTTTGATTTTATTATTGTGTTGAGCTATTTAAAAGTAAAAAAAAAATAATACTAAATGGGGAAAAAGAAGGGGACGATAGAGGGAAATACTTACCATCTGTCACCACCTCTTCTATCGTCTCTTCTGTCGTTACCGTAACCACCTGGACCTCCTGGACCTCCTGGACCGCCTGGGCCACCGAATCCACCTGGACCATCGTTTCTTCCACCACCGTATCCACCATCATTTCTACCCCCATAATTGTCATTTCTACCACCACCGTAGTTATCATTTCTACCACCACCGTAATTATCATTTCTACCCCCATAGTTATCGTTATCATTTCTACCACCATAACCTTGTTGTTGTTGATGATGTTTATTTTCTTTTCTATCTTCATAAGCATCTTCAATTTTATTGGCACCAACAGCACCACCAATTGCACCCAATACAGTACCTAATCCACCATGATTTGCTCTTTCACCTAATTCATGACCACCGTATCCACCGGCAACACCACCAATTACAGTTGATAATAAACCTCTGTCTTTATTATCATCGGAACCAGATTGTTGGTTGGATTGTTTTGGATCGTAGTTGGATTGGTCTCCTGAAGAATAAAAATCGTTAGCTGACATAATAATTGATTAGATTGTTTGTTTAGTTGTATGAAGAAATAAGAAGAAGAAGAAAGTGCAATTGAGTTTGACGGGGAGGGATTGTTGGGGTATTTATAGGTGGAAATTTTTCAACGAAACAGGGAGTAGAATAAGAAACGGGACACTATGAGTTTTCCGGAATGTGGGTTACAAAAACTAAGGAGAGAGAAAGATTTCCGAACTACTACTACTGTATTGTATTGCGTGCAATGTGTGGTGTGTGCTCACGTTTTTTTTCAATTGCTTAGCTAAGCCCTGGTCAATATTTTTCAAATGCCGAAAAATAAATTTGATGATGATGATCCCAAAAAACAAAAAGGGCTGTGTATATGTATATCTATGTATCTGTTATTTACAATTGAATCATATTTCAAGACGATGAAGAGGGAGAGAATTACAATGAGCTAAGAAAAATTTAATAATACAATCAACGTGTTTATTTTCGGGTCTGGGTATAACCCCCCTTGTTGTTGGTGCCCCCTTATTGCCGCGAAAAAATAAACTATTAAACTTTGAAACAAGAAAAAGGGAAAAATTCAAATCCACACTCTATTTCAAAGGGGACACACCCACATTTCGTAAATCCATATCCATCCATCCATCCATTCACCTATTCCAAATTGATTTAAAACAACAAATAGAAATTAAAATTTCGGTAATACTGGTACCTAAACTACATTGCTCTTGCGTTGTCCGATTTCACACACAAGACAATAAAAGACAAAACAGTAGCAATTCACGAAATTTCACTTGCATCAGGTTTAGTTCTAGAACATTGACTCCACAAAAACGTGCATAGCAACAAAAAATGGCAGTATAATTTTGTCTTGTCGTGTCCTTTGAACCAGAGATCAAAAATTGTGTCTGAGAATTCTGCATCGCTTAATTTCACTTGGTCGTGTATTTCATTACAAGATCCGATGTATTGTTCGTTTATTATACGTCATACTTACTCTGTTTTTTTTTTTTCACAGCCACCATCATCAAATGCAACCACAGTGAATTGAAACATATGGTGATTGATTCAAGATGGTATCTACAATTACATAATTATATTTATATGTATAGTATTTGTATATTTGACTCAAATTATTTACTAATTAACCATTCTCGACGACTCCACTACACATCTTCTCCTAACTAAAACTAATCCACCACAATTATTATATATTGTTTTATTTTTGATCTTCCTGAATTACCTTTTTTCCCAAAATCTAATTTAAATCTTTTTTTTTTTTTGATATCTCTCTCTTTTTGTTAATAACCGTAATAAATATATGTATCCATATGATGATGATGATGATGATGATGATTATGAAAAAAATAAAAATAAAAAAATAAAAAGTAATCTCACATTATGGTACAATCTTTATCTTCAGAAGCTCCAGTTGTCCCATCTATTGAATTGTTCGTTGGTGGTTTCTTCTTTAAATTCTTTTGTATAGTTTTAATCATTTCTTTATCAGTTATTCTCTGTAAAGATTTATCATCCCCATTTTCAGCAGCTTTCTTATACCATGATTGAGCTTCATTAATATTTTTAATACATCCAATTCCCTTTTCATAAAAATTAGCAAGAGCAAATTGTGCCTTTGGTAAATTACACAATGCTGCTCTCTTGGCCCATTCAAACGCTTCATTATCATCTTTAGGTAAATATGGCTCACTTCCAACTAAATACCATGCACACATGGCCAACATTGAATTTGGATCTCCTCCTAATGCAGCTTGTGTATAATAATGAATGGATAAATTGGAATCTTGAGGAACAACTTGTCCAACTTCATAAGCATGTCCTAATAATGCAGCAGATTGTAAATGTCCCAATGCTGCTGCTTGAGCAAATAATTCCAATGCATATTTTTGATCAATTAATACAATATCTTCAAATCCATTATAATATAATTTTCCCAATTCATAAGGTGCAGCTGCAGTTAATTCAGTAGCTACATTTGATGCTCTACCTAACCATTTTATCCCCATTTTTTTAGTATTCATATCCGAACCTAATCCCATTCGACCATAAAATGAATAAACTCCCAATTTATACATTGCAGAAGGATGATTTCTTGAAGCAGCAATCTTTAAAAATTCAATTGCCTTTCTAGCATCTCGACCAGTACCTAAACCTTCTTCATAACAATATGATGTTCTATAAGCACTTTCAACATGTCCATGTTTAGCTGCTGATTGAAATAATATAAATGCTTCCTTATTATCAATCTTATCCAATGCTCCAGAACTGTATGCATCAGCTAATAGATATTGAGCTTCAACATAACCTTTATCAGAAAGTCGTTTCAAATATTTCACTGCCTCTTTTAATAATGCCTTTTTCAATTTCTTTTCATTACCTTCTAATTCTATATTAGCAAAATCAATAGATTTATTCTTTTTATGACTATTTTTTTGAACATCTAAAGGTGTTTTTCTTGGGGAATTTTCAATTGATCTAGTAAAAGGAGAATTTGTACCATTTTGAGATTCAGAAGATTGTGAAGAAGAAGTTGTAGTTGCACCATTGATTCCATTATTTTGAGCATTATTGACAATATTTTGCAATTCTGATTCTAATAACAAAGCAGTTTGTAACATATATTGAGCATATTGAAATAAAACATTTGGATCATTTGATTTTTTAGCATTTTTACGATACAATTCCAAAGTTTTGATTCTTGGCATTAAATGTCCGGAATTTTCTCCTAAAAACAGTTGAATCATATTTTGATTGAAATCAATCATGGAACCATTATCATTACGATCATAGAAAAATGATGAAGTTGAAGAAACAGAACGACTATGACCATATTTATTATTGTTATTAATTGCCAAATTATTTTCTGATTTCGATTGATAAATGTCTGATTGATTCAAATTTAAATTTGTGACTGAAGATGTAGCTGATAAAGGTACTGAAGGTGGTGAATTAACAACACTTTCTTTTGATGCAAACACTGGGGGTGGTGTCAGTGATTCATAAATTGGATATGGTGCATGATTCACTTGAGGTGATTTCAACGGGGTGGCATTCAATGTTGGAGATGCTTTAATATCATCCAAATTATTATTAATAACAACTGGTGAATATGGGGAATCAGATAAATTGTTCGACACTGATTTAATCAAAGGTGAATATTGCTGGGTTTGATAATTGCGGGGCAGTTGTTGTTGTTGTTGTTGTTGATGATGATGCAGAGCTTGTGGTGACAGCAGATTCACACGATGATTTGATGGTCTGGGTGACATTGAACGTTGTGAAGCATTAGGATTCTGGCCCTGAAAATTAAACTGAGCTTGATCACGAGGAGATACAAGGGGTTGTTGTTGTCGGTTGCTTATGTAATTTTGATTTTGGTTGGGAGGTAAATGCAAATCATCAAAACCAGAAGTGACTTGTGCAATACCGTCTTCATTAGGACTGTTGTTATTGTTATTGAGGTCGCTGATTGGGTAGGGAGCAACGATGTTGTTGCTTGGTACCTGACGGTATGGATGTGGACCAGCACTCATTATGGGTGGAGAGGGGGGAGGAAACACGGGATGATTGGTAGTGGGTAGTGGGTGGTGGTAGTGATTGTATTTGAATCAACTCAAGATGGTGATGTGATGGAGAATAGTTATCCTTGTGTTGATAGGATATATGTTGGATATATATAAACCAGCAACAAGAATAGGAATAGGAATAGAAAATTGAAAGAAAAAGGTGGTAAATTTTTTTCTTCACTAATAATGAGTTCGTCAAATTTGACAACAAAATGTGTTGTTTGAGGTGCAAGTTTGAAGTTTCTCTAAAATTTTCTGCCTGTCTGCCTGCGTCCCACTGGAAAAAGAAATAAACCCACCAAACAAACAAAATTCAAATTAAAATTAAAATAAAAAAAAATTTTTTTAACCACCTGCACGTACTATTATTCACACTCACAAACAAAGGTTGTATTGTATTGTATTGTGTATGCTAATTTAAATAATAATATGTCTTCTCAATCTATAATTGTAGACGTGTCTGTCTGTTTCTATAATGATTTCACTCACACACGCGCAATAACAATCAACAGACTCTCTAATCAAACAATACCTTGTCAAAGTTTGTCTGTCTGTATCAAATCTAAATTATAACTGTGGATACTGTGTGTCCCAAAAAAAAAATATATGAAACCTCCAAGTCCAGCAAGTAGAAAAAGGTAACTTGTCTTTCGGATGTTGCAGTTTGATGAAATATATATTTGGCAATCAAAGAAAGAAGCAATTATTTTTCCTTTTCTTTGTTTAAAATATTGCTTTCGAATGACAAATTGGTTTTTCAAAGTATGCAAAAGTATACAACCACCTTTCTTTTGTTACTGATTGCGAAAATGATTTACCAAAATAAATAAAATCTCAGGGGGGGGGGAGGAAATGACTTGTTTTTTATACTTTATTCTATCTTCGTATATATCTCCACGGTGAATTCCGAAGTCTAATAGTTCTCTATATCTATCTTTTCAAAATGCCGTAGGTTAGTTCTTCAGGTCCTCTGTTATACCTGAATATTTACGAGTTATTAGTTTCTCTTTTATGTAATAAAAATTAATGTAGATTGTTTTTCTGTACTCCAGGTTAAAAAGTATCGCAAATCCTTGTTGTTTTCAAACTCGCTATTTATCTCTTTTCGGGAAATTAATTTGTCTAATTTAGTCTATGAATTATTCTATGAGGAGTCCACCCTACAGGAAACGTAGCACGGGTTGTATTGGACGATTATGTAAGCTTGAAAACAAGGTACAGGGTTTTAAATGTATTCAATTCTAGATTTTCTCCCACACGCCACACAGTAATTGTCTACCTGATTATCTATAATAGATTTGAGGGGGGGGGTTGAAATAATTGATGATAATTTATCTATGATACGTAGTGAAAATATATATAGCAATCAGAGTTTTGAAGGATTATCTAAATATATATACTAAAAGTTCTTGTCAAAGCTACATCGCCCCGTTTTTAATAGTACTAAAACATAATTTTACATACAGAGAGAAAAAGACTAATTTATTTATTTACTTATTCAAGTAAGTATGTGTGTATATCTTCTATTTTTGGTGGTTATGTATGTATGTATTTGAAATCATCACTTTGTGTGTATCTTCTGTTTAAGCCACTTTAACTACATACCAAGCCTCTTGTCAACCAAGTAGTATTCACTATCAACTGTTCAACGAGGGTTTGATTGGTAGTGGACTGTGATATCCAATCCAATCATGCACAAGTAGAGACAAGTACAGCAATGCAAAGTAAACGAAAGCAAACGCTAAAAAAAAACAAAGATGAAAATTTTTTTTAAACAGCAGAATAACTAAAATTGTTCAAACCCTACATATGTACGTACGTTGTTTAATTAAAGTTGTATTACAGTATGTGTGGGTTTGAATTTGTTTTTTTCCATCTTCGTTTAAATATTCTTACTTGTTCCAATTTTTCCTTTGCCCTGAATTGAATTAACATTTAGCCCCCGGTCCCGGTCCCAGAGTCCCGGTTTTTCCTTGGTTTTTTAATCCAAATTTTTCTTATACCTCGTCCGAGTTGTAACATTGCTAATATGACGTCAACTTTCACTAGTTCTGTATTTAAAACACTTAATATACCATTGATAAGTATCAAATTCGGCATTAAATGAAACAAATGTCGACTGTCCGTCGGTCTATGCGACCGACACCACCACCACCGGTACGTCCCATGATTATTAATCTCACATTTCATCTCTACAGTAAAGTAAGCCCGGCTTTGTGTAATGTCTCGCAAAACTTAAAAAAAAGGAAAAAGAATTCCTCTTACTTACTTACTTTGCAACATCATCATCATCGTCGTGTATTTTCTATTTTTAGAAAAAAAAAAATCTTTCGGAACGCGGAAAGCGTCTTCAAGTACAACACACATCAGAATATGAGATGATGATGATGATTTATACTGTTTTTCACACAATTAAACATTTGGGGTTATTATTATAAGGAGTCTTGTAAAGACGTCTCTTTTTTCTCAAAATAAAATTGGTTGAGTCCCCCCGTCGAGATACAAACAGAGTTATGGGTTTCTAAAAATAACCAAAATGTCATTTGCACATCAATCAATGATAGATAAGCCCCGTCGTTTTTTCTCCAGAAACTGTGGATTCTGATCTCCACCACCACCACAGGAAAATCAAGAACAATGGTTAAAACCTAACCACGCGAAGGAACCAAGAACCCTGAACTTTTTCATCGCCCCATCTCCTTGACAACAACAAACAATGAATGAAAAATTACGAAGAATCAACAATAACGCCACAAATATATATATATATAGGTACAACTTTTTAGTGAATATTTCTTTGGCAAATATTATAACGACGGAGTTTACTGTGTGCATGTTTTATGTACGTGTATAATAACTATTATTGCTAATATATACGCGTGTTACCTTACAAGGTTAATCCTTACATATGTGTGGTCTCACGTGGAGACAACTTTCGTAAATACGAGGGAGCATGTTGGGGCATAGAAAAGGGTATACACCATACAGTATTTATCTAGGCGATAAAGAGCATTTACGGGTATTTCTTTTTTGTTTGGGGGGTGAAAATTTTCGTTCCATTTACGAAAATTATTAAAAGAAATATAATATTGAATATGGGAGGAGGGAGGGGGAGATCCATTCATATTTAAAACATTTATAGATATCAATACAAATACATTTTTGGTAACTGGATTTTCCTGAAAGAGGATGTTAAAATGGAATCAAAATATTGATTTCATGTGTCCCATCTTTTTTTTGTATTTCAGAAATGTACAACCACCCAAATGTATGTTCTAAAATAAAGTCCATGTGATATGTTAATAAGACAGGGGGGAAGGTTAGGCAAATCCCTGATTAATTTTCAAAATCTCTATAATATACGAGAATTGAAAGAGTGGGAAAGCAATCAAGGCAAAAATCACAGCAGAGTAGGTAAGTATAAGATGTATTTCGTATTCTTGTTGACTACCAACCAGTGTGGGGGGACACAACACACTTGATTTGGATAATGTTTCAACTAATACCGTGATTGAATGCACATCTTGTATTCGAGTAAAATTGGTTCTCATGCTACCCATTAAAAGTAATTTCAAAGGTTATCTTCAATAATTATCATAATATTCTATTTGGGTATAATTACAAGTTATATTATCATCTACATTATTATACACATTCTATTTGAACCATCATTATTGTCTTTATCTTCCTCCAGTAATTGTTGCATTAGACGGATTCTATCTTCAGGATCCAATTCTTCCAATTTTGCCAATTCTTCTTTTTTCAATTTTGCATCCTCTTCTTGTCTTTTTTCATCTTCTCTTTTTTTAGCATCATTTAATTCCTTTTTATATATATTTACAAATTCAGGAAATTCACGAATGAATAAATCATTATTAATATTAAATTTTTTAGATTCTAAAGCATATCGTTTCCTTTGATTCTCAGTAGTATTAATCGATCCAGTAGTTGCTTCATCACTAACAAAAAATGATAACATACCAGTCAATATAGTCAGTACTGACCATGCTGGGTTCCAAGTATCCGGATGATAATCAGACATAGATAAACAAATACGGGTGTTTGTTTGGAATCGTCCACTAGGAGTAATCATCAAGATAGAAGGTGGTTGGAACGGGTATTGAGGAGGGAATCGAAGGATCCCATGATATTGACCTCCTTCATATGGAGTGTCTTGAGGACCAGTGAGGATATAGTGCCATTCGAGAACGTTGGTTTCGGATGGGTGCGCCGTTATGAAAGGTGGTGGGTTGGCTTGGATGGATTTGTATTCTTTGGTTAATCGTTTGGATGCTTGTCTTGATGCCATGATGATGATAACAAAAACTGTGGGTGGAGATAATGAGGTAGCTAGGGGGGAGGGGGAAGTGTTGATATCGGTTGGTAGTTGGGGTTGTGGGTGTGGGGCGTGTATTTTATAATTAATAGGTATATGATTCCAAGTTCAGTAAACTAGACTAAGGTATAGGCAAATAGATGTGTATATATATATGTTTATTGGTTATACTTTGAATGATAGGTATCTGTTTTTTTTTTGCCTCAAAATTGTTAACAGTTTGCATTTTCAGGTTCTCTTCTGTTTGTTTTTTTCCCAACAATTTCAAACCAAACCGTTTATAGCAATCACACGACTAATGGTAAAACCGCACACGCCTATGACCATTACTCATAGAACTGTACTGATTATATATATAATTGCAATATTATCCCTTGAAACAGTTTACTAACCACACGGGATACTCATTTGCCACAACTGGAGAATAATAAAAAGGTATATAATAACTGTCAAATCATTATTTTGTAACTAAAAAACTAGAAACTAGAAAGTCGGTGATAAGTCTTCTTGTCCGATATCATACTCTAATCTTCCCGTTGAGTCATTTTCTGTCCCTATATTCCCCCCCTGAAAGATAGAATAATAACCTATAAGAAGAACCCCTTTCTCAGTTTTTCGTATTTATACCGAATCGGATAATGAAAAAAGAGATTTTGAATCATATGTTCCAATCAACGCATAAAACCCAATGGCGAATCAGTACCGGAAATTTGCCAATTGCATTTTTTGATATCAGTTATTGATTGCCCCATCCTTTTCGGATAAACTAGTTTAAAAATATGACATCAAAATTTCCTGATTCGGATTAAAAATGCATATTACGTATCCCCCAACGTATTTAAACTTTTCTCCTTTGGACAAAAAAAAGTGTATGCCGTGGTGAGTAATACGGGATATGGATTCCGTGCATCAGCCTGAGATCCTGCGACAGGAGGAGGGGGAAGGGAATATAACACAGAACCGTAGAGTATGTTAGAATTCTAGTTGTTGCAGCGGTAGCAATTTTGTCTTATTGATATGATGATGATGTTTATCTTTTATCGCACCAGATAACGCAAAATATTAACGCAACATCATATCATGATAAGAGAAAATATCAAGCTGTTTTTTTTGATTATCTCATGGAACTTTGGAAAAACAATATGAATATTTCCCATCAAACCTTATATCATGAATTATTGACTAACAAGGTTTGTACGTTTCTGAGAAAGTGGATGTGGTGGGTGTGGGCTTTTAAACTCAGTGAGTGAGACGTAGATTATTATTTCTCCCACCCCACCCACATTTTTAACACAATAAAACGAAACCATGATTAAATCACTTTCAAAAAAAAAATGATAAACATGGAATATGTATTGATTTGTTCGTATCTATCTGATCTGATCTAAGGGGAGAGGTTGCGTTTTTGGATGTTGAAATTCTATAGATAAGAAAATCGACAAACAGTAACAAGAAAAAAAAAACAGTCCCACTTTGGGTGTGAATTCACGATGCGCAATTGCGAAAAAAAAAAAAAAGAACTGTGCTTTGGTGTAGTATTTTTTGCAGTTATTGGCCGTGGGTGGTGGTTCTAAGTGGCTTTTTTTTGGATATGGATCTAAACACTAAAATGGGTATAAAATACATTATCAACACACCCACACACACAGGCACATCTTATCTATCAAATCTAGACTTGATGTTTCTATTATATAAACACACCAATAATCCCACCAAATTTTCGTCTTTGTCTTTTATCATTATCAAATATACAAATCAAAAAAAACTACTAATATCATGGCTACTGCTGTTGACGTCCAACAAGCTGTTCTTAACGGCAACACCCATAAGAAAATCCCATTATCTGTCTATGAATCATTTTTAGAACCCACATACAAATTGATCCCACCAACCATCAACACTGTTGAATTCGACCCATTGGTTCATTTAACATATTATGTCAATGGAGAAAGAGGTAAAAAGGCATATGAACAAACAAGAAGATTAACAATGGAAGAATTAGGATTGACTCATAAGGATCAAATCACAGATATTGGAGTAAGTGATCCATTCCAATTATTTACTGATGATGCAATAACTATAATTCGTAAAGAATTATTAAATAAAGAAACATTTTTAAAATATGCTAGATATTCATTCAATTCTACATCTGGTAGTGATTGTTGTGTTCGTGGGTTTGTTAAAGATGGAGATGTTATTAATTGTCCATTCACTTATTCAGCATGGACTCATCCAGCTACAATGGAATTGATTAGTCGTATGACTGGAGTTGAATTAGAAATTGTAATGGATTATGAAATCGCTCATACTAACATCTCAATGAAACTGAATGATAAAGTAGAAGAAGAAAGAATTCAACATCAACGAGATTTAGTCCGTAGAGGATCCACAGGGGATGATATACCTGCTGTTGTTGGTTGGCATCATGATAGTTATCCTGTTGTTTGTGTTTTAATGCTTTCTGATACTACAAACATGATAGGTGGTGAAACTTCTTTAAGAATGGGTGATAAACATGATGGACAAGTTGCAGTTGTTCCTAGTCCTGTTAAAGGATCAGCTAATATTTTACAAGGAAGATTAATTGAACATATTGCTCCATTACCATTGGGAATGTCAGAACGTATCACTATGGTTACTTCATATAGAGCTAAATCTCCAAGTTTAAAAGATACTTCAGTTTTAAAAACTGTTAAACCAGAAGTTAATTTTGGTTCTAGATATGATCAATTTTATAATTCTTGGGTTGATTATAGAATTCAATTGATGAAGGAAAAATTGGATCTTATTAAATCAAATGGTGCTGGTAATCAAAGATTTGATAAGGAGAAAACAATCGAAGCTTTGAAAGAAGTTGAAGATTATTTGATTAAAACTTATGCTGAAATGTTATAAGTTTGTTTTGTTTGTTTGTTTGTTTTTCTATGTGATCATGTAGTTTTTGTTATCTTGTTTAATTTTCAATATAAATGAATATATTAATTATGTCGTTATAATATTTTAATAAATGTAAGTGACTATATATAATTATGTATCAACTAAAAAAGAAAAAGAAAAAGAACAAGAATATGAAATTGAAGAACTATAACAAAAAAAAGACACACTTGTAAAACTTTGGGGCAAAACAAACATTAAAACATATCTCATAATTAGGAGTTAATGGTTTGCGATTAATAGTAAAAAATGACATTGATGGATGATGATGATGATGATGATGATATATAATTATAGGGACAAAACAGTTAAATCTAATGACAACATAATTTCGACCAGAATCCTTTATTATCTTCAGTATCTTCAGCCATTTGTTGTTGTGGTGGTTGATATTGATCTGGTCTATTATTGTATCCTTCATATTTCCCTCCGGTTTGATCTGCCACATTACCATTCAAAAGATCATGTTGGCCTCCACTTGCAGATGGTATGGCTGATTGTGATTCTTGTTTGATTGGTGGTAATGGTCTATTAACCAAATGTTGTAATTTTTGTTGATGTAATTGGGCCGCAGATAATGGTTGTTGTTGTAATTGTGCTTGTTGTTGTGCTTGTTGTAATTGTTGTTGTTGTGCCTGGGCTTGCTGTTGCAGTTGCGCTTGTGCTTGTTGTTGTTGTTGCAGTTGATGTTGTCTGCTTCTTCTTTGATCACGATGTCTTCTTTCACGTTCATTTGGTGGATTAGGATGTCCGTAACCATGCAAATTAGGTTTCTTATTAATGGCAGCATCCCATCCTCTTCCACCATTAAGATGCATCCAATCAAAATCTCCATCACAAGATTGACCTAAATCGTCTAAAACAGATAATAATAACATTCTATATTCTTCATAAGGAGGTTCGGCATCAAAAGGTAAAGATCTAACTGAATCTAAATATTCAGCAAATTGCAGTGGTAATCCATCACATAATGTAACAGCTGGGGTTGTTCTTTTTTTATCACCAATTTTTTCATACTTTTGTTTATTTGTTGGTGCTTTTAAACCTTGCCATGGTAATTGACCTCTAAGAAAATAAAAAAACACATGACCCAAAGCTTCTAAATCGTCTCTTCTTGATTGTTCTCTTCCTAAATGGGTGTTAATACTCATATATCTAGCGGTACCACTCAATGATTTTTTCTCTCTATATGGTATATGTTGTTTTGTTCTTGGGTCTCGGTATTGTTTTGCCATACCAAAATCAATCAAATGAACATTATTTTCATCGGGGGAATTTCTTCTACCAATCAAAAAATTATCTGGTTTAATATCTCTATAGATTAAATCATGACGATGAACTTCTTCAACTAAAGTCAACATTTGTATAGCGACTTGAACAACAGTCTTGACACTAAATCTTCTACCACACCAATCAAACAAATCTTCTAAAGATGGCCCCAATAAATCAATGACCAAAATGTTGTGTAATCCTTCTTGTCCAAAATAATAAGCATTTGGGATCCCTTCACAACCTTGTAAATGTTTATATGTTCTGTATTCGTCTCTTAATTGAGGAGCTTCGGTTTTTCTAGGTTCAAATTTGATCCCCACCGGCACACCATTTATGATGTTGGTACCTTCAAAGATGACCCCAAAGGACCCTTCACCGATTTTCTTACCAATCTTGTAGTGAAGTCCCACCACAGAGGAGTTGTTGCTGGTGCCATTTGACGATGTGTTTGTGGCAGGAGAGTGATTCATCTGTTGTTTCAATGGGATGTTGTTGTGAGATGCTTGAGCAGCTGCTAAAGCTGGGTTTGTTGCCATGACTTGAAGGGGAACAAGGGGAAAGGGGGGAGGGAGAAAAGAAGAAGAAGTGGGAAGTAAAAGAAGTAGAAATTTTAAAAGGAAAGAGAAGAAGAAATCTCAACGATGAAATTCTGACAGTACTAGAAAGTGAGTGGGTTTTTTTTTCCCTTTGCTGTGAGAGAGTTAGTGAATGATTTTGCTTGGTGATCTTTTTTTTGGTTGTTGTTGTTTTTCTTCTGTTGGAGAGAGAGAGACAAAGAGACAGACACATAGTAAAAAAAAAAATTACTTAACTATGGTAGTGTGTAATGGTCAAATACATAATTTTATTTTTATTATTTTTTTTTTTTTTTTT
>JAKTVG010000020.1:0-59716 GCA_030557085.1 Candida gigantensis
CAGCACCAGCACCAACACCACTATCTGTTCCATACGATATGTTTGATTTAACATCCACTGGCGGGGTTGATCTCGAAAATGATTGTTGTTGACCCTGTTGCTTTAGCTTACCATAATAATCTTGATCCGGGTGTAAAGCAAGATAATTTTCAATAGTAGGAAGTTCTACTGGATTTATTTCACCTACTGGGTTCACCATTTCAAAATTATCAATCCAAAGCATATGTTTACTTGTGACACGCACAGTATATTGATTGAGTTGTATAATTGAATATCTCTGAAAATTAATACTCTTGATATAGTCATAACAAGTCGCTTGAATAACACCTTGTGCAGTATGTTCACCATCACTGAAAACAACTCTATACTTTTTTGGTTCTGTCGCGTCAAGCTCTCTGGTCTTGAGGACTTGTAAAACAAGTGGTGTTTGAGCACTGTTATCACCTGTAAATGCACGCGTCAATGTACCCTTGGTCACTTGTGGAGATGTCATATTGTGTTGATTGTAGGTATGAAGAAAGAAATCAAGCAGGTTATAAAAAGCAAAAAGTTGTTGTGTAGAAAAAAAAAAAATTTACTTGGGTTGGAGGCGAGGGGGTTTCACGCGTTTGTTTGGATTAAAATATAACGTGTTGTATTAAGTCGTGGACCAGTGGCAAAAAAATCCAAACTAAACCAAACCCAAAAAGTGGCAACCAATCCACTAACAGTAGTAATAATTAGTAAGACAAGAGTTGTATATCTTGACAGTTAATAATGAAAAATATATACATTCTATTTATCAACGTCCCGTATGAAATAAACTAAAACTTACTTATATATACTTCTAATAATCGAAAACAAACACAACAACTAAACAAACAACTAGCAAGAAATGAAATAAAAAATCAAACTAAAAAGAATCAATCATGAACGGCCATGGCAGTAGTAGTAAGAATTATAACTTAGCTTGGATACCCACGGCATTGTATAATTCATCTCTATCATTCACCTTCACTGCTCCACTTCTTAACAATGCCTTGGTCAAGTCATCAATCAAATCATCACAATTTTCAATACCAATACATAATCTGATCAAATCTTCAGGAAATTCTCTTTCTTCTCTAGTTTTAGCATCAATCGAAGCATGTGACATCTTACATGGCATGGATATTAAGGAGTTAACACATCCAAAAGAAACAGCAATACCGAAAATATCTGTATTCTCTACTATTTTTTCCAGTAATTTAACACTTCCTGTTTCAAATGATAATACTGCACCATAACCAGAACACATAGAATTATGTAATTCATGTTGTGGATGAGATTTCAACCCAGGATATCTTACTTTGAATCCAATGTTTTCTAAGAATTTGGCAATTCGAACACAATTTTGTTGTTGTTTTTCCACTCGAATAGCTAATGTTTTTAATCCTCGGCTCAATAACCAACAATCAAATGGCGATAATCCACATCCAGTGGAGTTTATGACGTAATATAA
Organism: Candida gigantensis; assembly: GCA_030557085.1. Classification (NCBI taxonomy): domain Eukaryota; kingdom Fungi; phylum Ascomycota; class Pichiomycetes; order Serinales; family Debaryomycetaceae; genus Candida; species Candida gigantensis. Next base: position 1,481 of record JAKTVG010000020.1, read on the forward strand.
TTGTTCGGATAATGCAGAAGATCTAGTGGCAATGACACCAGCCATGATATCATGATGACCATTAAGATATTTAGTGGCGGACTCATATTGGATATCCACACCCAAATCCAATGGAGTCATTAATACTGGGGACATCATGGTGTTGTCAAACACAACAATAACATCTGGATTTACTTGATGAGCGTATTCGGCAATTGACCTCACATCAACCACTTTAATCAAAGGGTTAGTTGGAGATTCCAAAAATATCATTCTTGTTTTCTTGTTAATTTTTGATTTAATCAATTCGGTATTTGTAGTATCATAATGATGAGCAATTATATCTCCCTTTTTACTTAAATAAGTTAATAATCTATGAGTTCCACCATATAAATCATCACCGGCAATCACTTCATCGCCTGGCTTCAACAATCTAGTAATGACATCAAGACATCCCATACCTGAAGAGACGGCAAATGCATGTTCTGCTTTCATGATCTTGGCAATATGGTTTTGTAAATGGGTTCTTGTAGGATTCCCGGATCGTGTGTAATCGTATTCCCCCATATTAGATAAGGAAGGTTGTTTAAATGTTGCGGATTGATATAATGGTGCGACTGAAGCATTGTATTGATCTCCAGATTTGTTGAGAACCAACTCTGTTTCAAGACTATATGATTTCTTAGGTGACATATTATAATAATAATTCTTGTATTTGATAAGAAGAAGAAGAAGAAAGTAGTTTGAAAAAAGTGAAAAATTTAAATAGAAAAAGAAAAAGAATAAAATATTGTTAGAAATTGTGGAACTGCGGTTTCGCATTCAGCAACTCTGCTCTGACTCAACAACGCATAAACTAAAAAAAAGGAAAATGAAAATTACTACTAGTCACGTGAAACACATACTGTTTTGTGACTTATTATACCTATTCCCGATATCAAACTCATCTTTGTCTAACCTACAATCTCTACACTTTGTACATCATTAGAATTAGAACTCTTACATAAAAAATGTATATTACTTTTTCTTTTCATTCTATTATACAAAACTCCAATGCACACTGTCTCTAGATCTTTCTTCGTCTTTCACTTTCACTTTTCTTTTTCTTCATCTTATATTCCTTTTCTTTACAAATCAGCTCTGGTGAAATTTCTAATATCATTAGGTTCTTTACCCAACAATACTTTTGGACCACTAAAAGGTTCACAAGATTCTCTTTTACCTTCAACCGGACCAATTTCCGTCAATTCTTTCCCATCTTGTAATTGTTTCAACAAATTTATAGTTGCTTCAGGGGTCAAATCTTCATGATAATCATCATTAATAGCAATCATTGGAGCATTTACACAAGCTCCCAAACATTCAACTTCTTGTAAAGTGAATAAATTATCTGATGTGGTTTGTCCTGGTTTAATTTTTAAATAATCAATAATTGCATTCATAATTCCATCACTTCCACATAATTGACATGGAGTGGTGGTACATACTTGTAAATTATATTTACCCATTGGTTTCCTATTATACATGGTATAAAAAGTGGCCACTTCATAAACTCTCATAGGTGGCATGTCCAATAATTTAGCAACATAATTCATTACTGAAATAGAAGTAAAACCCAATTGACGTTGTCCCAAATCTAATAATGGCATACATGCCCCCTTTTTATATTGTGGTGGATATTTGGCAATGATTTCTTCTGCTCTTTTCTTGTTCTCGGAACTGAATTCAAATGGTATATTGGGGTTGTCTACTTTGGTGTCTCTATGAACAGAGATGATAGATGAGTATCTCTTTGGTATAGTAGATAAAAGTACTCTTCTTGACAATGCAGATGATGATTGAGCAATGAAATTAGTCAACATGGTGGTGGTATTAGTAGTGTTATGTGTGGTTGTGAATAGTTATATATATATATATCTTATCAAAAATAACTGTTAATTAAATGAAAAATCTCTTCTTGTCTCCAATTGTGATTTGGTACATTTTTTTTTCTGTTGTTTCTTTGGCGTAAGAGTGTTTTCATTTTATTTGATTGGATAAAATTATATGCAGGATGTACTCTATATATATTACTATCAACTACATGTTAAACAATTGAGTGGGCTAAAAGGCAATATATACAACCTTCAATAAACAAAAGAATATATATTTTGACAATATTAGTAACAGACGGTATGACTTTAATTGCTTTTACTGTAGAAATGAATTGAAAAGGAATTATTTGGGTCTTGTTACATATTTTTATACGTAAATTTTACCTAAAAAAACGTTTTAAAAATTCTGACTATCAAAAAGTATTTAAATAAATATATACAATGCTACTTTTAACATTATCAATCTAAACTTTTTCTTTATTTTTATAAGAATTTATTATCTATTTAGGGAGGGAGGAGAATCAAGGGTTAAAAGATCATTTTTGTAAAGTCCATTTTTTGCATACAATAATAAAACCCGACTTCCCGCCGCGCTACCGGTTCCGTAATATCAAAAAAATTTACGGAATGGGTCATAACCCCCAATAGCAATAACAACTGCAAGTGGGTTAAAAAAAACAAGGATATCATATCATATCCAAACAGAATTATTTTTTGGATGACAATAAATATGAAAATAATAATCTTAATTGGAAGAATAGTAGAATAGATAGTATTTTGTTTTTTTTTAAAAAAAGGAAAAATAAATAAAAAGTATGTGTAATGCGGAGAAGGAGAATATAAATTTCTTTATCATAATAATACCCCCATATCCCTTCTTTTATTTTTGCAATATAAATAGAGAAACAAGTATGCTGCTGCTATCTTGGAAAGATAGATAGATAACCGTTGTTACCTTTCATATATACAATCATAAATTATTAAACAATGTTTCAAAAGAAAGGAAAAGATAAAAATTCAGAAACTTCAAATAATCCCGATCAAGAAACTCCACCAGGTGTCGTCACCGAACAACAACAACAACAGGAACAAGAACACCACGAAGAAGAAGAACATCATACGGAATCATACAGAGAATCATACCATGAAGGAGGATTAATGGGAGTTTTCCATACTATGAAGGAAAACATGAAGAAGGAAGATAGAGATGATGCGGAAGAAGATATCATTAATCTATTTGGTTAATTGAACCAAGTAATACGTCATGAGAAGAGTTGTTGTTGTTGTTGCATTGATAGTCATATCGCTTAAACCCCCCCATTGTGTAGCATTAAATAAATAAACAAACAAAAAATTAATATCAACTTTTTATTAAATGCTCTATATATATATAATATGCATTGCTTTTTTTCTATATAATTATCCAAACACCTTTACGTTTTTCTTGGGTTACTTTAATAGCAGGTAAATCCCATCCAACACCTCCTGATCCAATAGCTGCTCCAAATCTAGGAATAACATAACATTGTCTTTTTGTAGGACTTAATAATTTAGGAGCATATGGATGTCCTAAAGGTTTTGAATAACTTAATAAATTAGAATTCTTAGCTATATTACTCAATTGTTTCCCTGTTATATCAACTAATGGATTCATTCTTACTTTGATATTATCCTCTTCAGTTAAATTCCCTCGTGTAGTTAATGATTGATATACGATATATGGACTTGGGATTTGACCACTTTTAGAAATTAGTGAATTTGGATGTAAATATACATATGGACCTTGAGTTATGGGTATAACTGGACAATAAGGTATGTTTATAATATTTGTCTTGTTTGCGATTTTAACATCGGAAGAAATTAAATCACCTCTAATGGCAATTTGATCAATGAATCCAGAAGCAATCATTTGTTTCATGGCATTCACTTGTTTTAAACTAGGCATAGGTAATTTGATTTTATGAGTTAAATGTAAACCTTGAGAAGACATTATTTGTTTTTCCACTATATTTGTTAATTGAATTCTTAATTTTGAAATTTCTTCCATAATTTTATGTCTTAAAAAATGCAGTTTTAAAAAATCTTGTTGTTGTGAACCAATAGGAACATGATCATATGCACAAACAGCAGATAATAACATCATACAATCACTTGAACTATCTAATTTTGAAAATAATGATCTTGAATGATAAAATTTACTCTTAAATTCTTTCCTTTTTTCATCATCATCATCACGGATATTACCAATCAATTCATTTTCACTAATGAATGGATCACCAACAGATAATGCAGAAACAATAGCAATGATATAAGAAAGACAATCTTGTTGATTTCCAATGATTAATATTTTGGCAAATCTAGGACTTAATGGAAACAATGCAATTTTTTTCCCTAAATCAGTAATTTGTTTATATTCTTTATCTAAAGCACCCAATATAATTAATAATTCTTCAGCTTTTTTTAATGCAATTCTATCTGGTGGAGTAGGAAATGGGAAATTTGAAATTTGATCAATTCCCATACTTTTCATACTTAATACAATACTTTCAAATGGCATCCTTAATATTTCAGGAACGCTAAATTGTTGGAAAAAATCTTCAAATACAGCAGAAGAATATAATCTATAACAATGTCCTGGTCCAGTACGTCCTGCTCTACCAGCACGTTGATTTGCAGATGCTTTAGAAACCCAATCAATTTCAAATGATTGTACTCCATTTTCTCGATTATATTTACGTTCTTTAGATCTACCACAATCTATAACATATCGAATACCAGGGATAGTTAATGAGGTTTCTGCTACATTTGTAGCAACGATACATATCCTGCTTCCTTCTGGTGGTTCTTCAAATACTTTCATTTGTTGCTTCGTTGGTAATAAGGAGTATAATGGTAACACATATAATGGACCAATTTCAGATTCCTTTATATCCACACCCTCTTCAAACCCTTCTTCTTCTTCATCTTCTTCTTCATCTTCGTTTTGGGCTTCATAATCGTCAAAATTATCGTTTTGGCCATCTTCAACACTAAAATCAACATCTTCAACTTCTTGTTGAACATTTTCTGATAATTTAACTTCAATATTTTCATCATATTGAATCTTTGATTTTTTCTTAAATGGAAATTCTTGTCTTAATCGTTTAACTAAAGTTGTAATTTCATTTTGACCAGTTAAAAAAATTAATATACCACCAGGTGGGAGTATTTTATGAATTTTACTTGCTTTATTAAATGCTTCATCCAAATATTCATAATTTGTTTTTTTATTAAAATGAATAGATACTGGATATTGTCTAGCTTGTACATTTATAATTGGAGGTGGATTTTTAAATAATGCAGAATTTTCAGAAAAATCAGTTACTCTTAAAGTGGCTGACATAATTATTAATTTCAAAGGTTTAATTAAACCTTTTGGATTAGAATTATGATATTTTCTTCTTAATTTCATTATTCTAGTCAACATTCCAATTAAAATATCAGTATTTATATTTCTTTCATGAGCTTCATCAATTATAATTGCAGAATATTTACCAAGTAAAAAATCAGTCATCATTTCTCTTAATAAAACACCATCAGTCATAAATTTCATAGCAGTTCCATTTTCTTGACCTTCATTTTTAATCGTTGTATCAAATCGAATTTGATGTCCTACACGATGTCCATGATCCCCTAATTCACGACCAACTCTTTCCGCCATAGAAACAGCAGCAACTCTTCTAGGTTGTGTAATCCCAATCATACCAGGGTAAGTTTCATTTAATAAATTCCCAAACCCTGCCTCGTATAAAAATTGTGGAACTTGAGTTGTTTTACCAGATCCGGTTTCACCACATAATATAACACAATCATGATGATATATTGCCTCCATGATTTTATGTTCTTCTGCAAAAACAGGAAGAAGGATTCGTTGTTGTTGAATTGAATCATCTCGGGTTACTTCAACTACAAATGCTTGACGTTGTAATGATTTATTGATGGGGATATATCCTTCTTCATCAGATGAATGATCTATATCTTCATCTCTGATTGTTTGTTGTGAGTATTTCTTTTTGATTTCATTGGAAACTTCTGGGTTTAGTGTGATGTTTTCTCGTCCTTCCATTTTTCGAACTTGTTGTTCTGCCCATTCTTTGAAACTTGCTGCAGTAGTGGAATGGCGGGGTTTACTTTGCATTAACTTTGATTCTTCTTCTTCTTCTTCTTCTTCCTCTTCCTCCTCACTTGAGTCATCATCTTCTTGTTCACTTCCATCAGTTGCTTCAGACGTGTTGGTGTCATCTATTTCATTTGCAACTTCATCATGATCAACTTTGTCATCTTCCTCTGATTCATTCTCTTCCAGTTCTTGATCAGAATCCCAATCTTCTTGTTCCTCTTCTTGTTGTTCTTCTTCTTCTTCACTTACCAGCTGATTCTCTTCTTCAGATGTGGAAGATGCAAAATCATCATCTTCTTCCAATTTCAATCTCTTCTTCTCTTCATCTTCAACTCTCTTTCTCCAACTATATTTCTTTTTAGGTACATCTCCAGATGTATCCTTCTTTATAACCGGTATATTTGCAAATCCAAAACCAAATCGTTCCCCACCAAATTTCGAAGGTCTATTATCGATAAATGTAGACTTGGAAGATTCTTCATCTTCTTCTTCATCATCGGTGACGATACCATCATTTGCAAAATTCTTAAACAATCCTTCTTCATCATCATCTTCGTCTTCATTATAATCTTTAATCTCTCGTTCTTCATATAAAATCTCTTTTGTACGTTCATCAGCTCTACCTTGACGTTCCAATTCTAAAGCTTCCACCATTTCTTCTTTTCTTGTTTGTTTCCCCTTTCCTAAATCTTTAAGGGCAGATAATTTACTAGTATCCATTTTAGTATGAGATAATTTTTCAAGTAATATTTTCTTTTCTTCTCTTTTTAATTGATGATCAATATATTTATCTAATCTTTTCTTCTTAGATTTGGACATTTTCTCTTGTTTTGTATTTTGAGAATATAGATTTTCTTCTAATGCTCTTTTTCGAGCAATTCTTTCTTCTTCTGTAACAGGTACTAGTATTTCTGAGTTGGAATCTTCTTGTTGAGTAGTAGTAAATGTTTCTTGTTTGTGGTCATCTCCTTCATCTTCATTGTCTTGTCTGTAGAATTGTTTATTTCTGGCCTTTTTCAATGCTGCTTGTTTGGCAAGCATACCAGTTCTTGCCTTTTCATTAAATCTCTTCCTATATTTCCCCATCTTTGTTGTTGTCGGCGGTTGTGGGGGGTGGTGTATGAAAAATTGGTTGTAAAATTTTAATTTTTCGTAGTAATTATTACTTGACTATATAAAATTTTTTATAACAGAGAATCTCAAGCGATGATGATGATGATTTATGCGCAGTGCGTACAACTTAAACGATTTTCTCTCTCTGTTCCCTTTGGTCAAGATTGCTCTCTTTGTTAAATCGACAACCCCAATTTGTTAATCTCTTCTACTATATCAGAATACTTCTTAAATACATTCATAGTCCATTCCACCAACCATTCCATAAAAACCACTATCCCAACCATGACTCAAGCAGATTTACAAAAGCATTGTATGTTGTTCCTCCCCCCCACCCCGCTATTCACTTCGTCTTACTATACTAATTGTTATACTAACCCTAAAATCTAGTGATCCATTGCACATTAACCATAAATTCAACCACTTTATACACCTATGAAAACGCCAATCTTGTTCATTTAGTAAATAACAACAATTTAAATTGTTCAGAGATTGTTTCTCAAGAATTAGGGTTAATAAATGCATCTAAAACATTAGTTGGATCTATCCCCATATCATCATCTTCAAATAATAGTATCAAACTTTCAATGTATTTCATGAAGAAAGTCTTGTCTAATCAAGATGGAAGTCGTGATCTAATAACCGTTGTTGTAATTGCTCATATCAATGTGAATAAAACTTTGGTTTTGAATGTAATGAAGAATATAATGGATAAATATATTGAATATAAAAGAGAAATTGAATCTAATAAAACAAGTTCTTCTTCTTCTGAACAAATGGTTAAATCCAAATTAGGTGAGTTTAAAATACATATGAATCAAATTATTAAGTATGAAGAAATGAGTTATGATTCAAATCATCATTTATATAGTTATGGATCAACTACAGAAAGTAACGAAGATGAGACCACCACAACCACCACCACTGCTGGTACATCAGGAGGAGGAGGAGGAGATCAAATCAACCCGAATCAATTGTTATTGGCTAATGAAGAAGTGGACGAAGTGAGACAATTGATGTTGGATAATATAAATAAATTATTGAGTAGAGGAGATAAAATAAATTCATTAGTAGATCAAACAGATAGATTAAATACTTCATCACTGGTTTTTCAAAAAAGAGCTCAACAAATTAAAAGAAAAATGTGGTTTATGAAAACAAAATTCATGTTGGCTTTATCTGGTGGAATATTGATGATTTTATATTTATTTATAGGTTCAGAATGTGGATTTCCTATATTTGATCACTGCATTAGAAATTAGTCTATATTAATTTATACTAAATAATACATGAAAAAAAAAAATTGGATTAAATATTCAATTCAACAAGAAACTTCATTTACAATGTGTCATCACCATCTTCATCATTTTCACTGTCTGAAGTATCTGATTTATCTTCAGTTTCAGTACCTTGTAACTGCTCTTCTTCCATTGCCAAAGCTGATATTGGATTAATAGGCACATCATCGATATCATCGTCTTCATCGTCATCATCATCGTCATCAACATCTTCATCCTCGTCCTCCTCATCATCATTCTCTTCGTCTTCATCTTCTTCTTCATCATCATCGTCATCGTCGTCATCGTCCTCTTCATCATGTACTTTTTTACCCACATTTTCATTTTCAACTCCACTATCTGCATCCTCAGTATCAACATCCATTTTCTCCTTGTCAAGATCGGTCGATTCTTCAAGTCTTGGTTTCTTAGTTGAACCCCCACTACTTTCTTCCAAAACATCTTTACTCAAATTATTATTATTCGTATTATTATTATTACTATTATTATTAGCAGCTTTCATTTGCTTTTTAGCAGCGACATTATTTTCAAATAGACTCAATTTCAGTTTAACTTCAGGGATAAACCCACTAAATTCAGCTTTTTCTAAAGCAATTAACATATCTTGAGCAGAAACAGTTTTTCTATTGGCATTTTTAGAAATTTGTTTAGCTTGAAATAATAAATGTGATACGAAAACAGTAGCTGATCGTTGTAATGCAATCAATGAATCTTTTGCAATTATCATTTGATTTGAAGAAGAAGTAGAAGAATTTGTTGTTACTTCATTATCACCATCTGTTGAACTAATTATATTTTTTGCTAATTTTTGAATTGTTGTACGTGGGAATAAAATATCATCTATTGATACCAATTCATTCTCTTTGCTGCTTGGTTGTGGGTATTGACCCTCTGCGTTCTTTCTCCATCCCTTTGGTGGCATAATAATAATGTGTACTGTTGGTTTGTTTCTTGTTTGTTAATAAAAAAAGAGTGAGTAAATTTTTCGTTATTTTTCTTGAAACCAATATACACGCGTCGGAGAGAAACAGGAGCGGAGCGATGTACCTTTATTGTACACAAAATTTTTCTACACAGTTAAGCTTAAGTCCCATTTTTCAAGTATTATTACTATCTATTATCATCCATCTTCTTCTTCTTCTTCTTGTTGTTTTCAATCCTCACCTAATAACAATCAACCACCCGCCCCTCCCCGTCTCCTATTAAACCAACCCATACATGCTGGCAACAAGTACAAACCTCCTAACGTCATCCCCAAAACGAAAAAGAAAAACAACCACTAAAGACAACGATGATGAAGAAGACAATGAAAACAATTCATATTATGGACAACTAACCACTCGAAACATCAATAAAGTATCATATGGTCCTTATGAATTTGACGTATGGTATGCTAACGCCGCTTATTTTTATCCACATGATCTTTCTCATTCTACATTAGGTTATGAATATGCTAATAAAGTAGCCACTGAAGGACCAAATGCAAGAAAAATTCATAAAAAGGATAAATTTGATAAAAATCAACATCAATATTGGTTAGATCATTTGTTTGTATGTGAGTTTTGTTTCAAATATACTGCTGATGTTGAAATCATGAATCAACATCGTAAGTTGTGTAAATATAATACACAACAAAGAAAACCAAATATTGGGAAATTATTATATTATGATGATGCGCTGGGTTATATTATTCGAGAAGTTACAGGGTTTAAAAATCTGTTATTTTGTCAAAATTTATGTTTGTTTGGAAAATTGTTTCTTGATGATAAATCAGTTTATTATAATATTGATCATTTTAATTTTTATATTGTTTATGGAAAACAAGAAAATGATGCTGCTGATATGGAGGAGGGATATATCCCCATGGGATTTTTCTCTAAAGAAGTATTATCGTATGATAATGATAACAATTTGGCATGTATATGTATCTTTCCACCTTTCCAAAGACGTCGTTTGGGTTCTTTATTAATTGAGTTTCTGTATAAATTAGCATCAGTAACTCCAGGACAACTTAGAAGTAGTGGACCAGAATTCCCACTTTCTCCATATGGGAAAGTCACATATTTGAAATTTTGGTCTAAAAAATTAATTGGATTAATTAATGAAATGTTCATTGAACAACAACAAGGTAAAAAAAATTTCAAACTTCGAGATATTTCGAAAAAAACAGGTTTTAGAAAAGAAGATATCTTATTAACTTTAGAACATATGAAATTATTAATTAAAGATAAAAATGGGAATGTAAGTCTTTGTTTGGAGAATTTTGAAAAATGGTGTAATGAAAACAGAGTTGAAATTGGTGCTAAAGATAGTAATAATAGTAGTAGTAGTGGTAATATATTGAATCCAAAGTATTTAATAATATGATATACAACTATACAAAAAAAAAAGAAAACTCATACAAACACCTCTTCTTTTTTTTATCTTTTCCTTTTTATCGTAATTGCAGAAATGCCCCCAATAGTACAGAAGCAGGGGATTCATTATGTTTATTTTTTTCAAAAACATTCCAAAATCGTAACGTTTCATCACCAGCACCAGTAACAATTGTTTCTCCATCAGGAGATAATGATAAATATAAAACTCTATAAGTATGACCAGTTAATTGAGCAATTTGTTGCATTGAAGGATATTTCCAAACAATGATTTGATTTCTTGAATATCCATGAGTTGAAACTAATTCATTTGAATTTTTGGACCAAATTAAATTACAAACTTGAGATCCTGTATTTACATCATGAATTAAATTCCCAGTTAATGTATTCCATGTTTTAATTGTTTTATCTGCTGTTCCTCCACCAGATGCTAATATACCTCTTTGATGTGGAGACCAAGCAATTGCTTTAACAGCAGCACTATGATCAGTAAATTGATGTAATGGTTTAGTATTTAATCCATCCCAAACAAATAAATTATTATCATTACCACCACTTGCCAATTTATTTTCTTCAGAATTCCATTTTAATCCACAAACTTCTTGTTTATGATTTTCAAATTTATTAACATAATGATCTTCAATACGAACATCACGATTTAAAATAGTTCGATCTCGACTACCACTACTTAAAATATGTTCATTCCAAGCTAATGAACTAACTCGAAGTGAATGACCCGTCATTGTTCGAATACATTTTATCCTTGTAGCATCCCAAATTTCAACTAATCCCTTAGTGGTACCAATAGCTAAATGAGTACCAGTACCTATCCAATTCAAACTTGTAACTTTATCTTTATTTGTCAAATTACATAATCGATCAACAGATTGAGTTGCTCCATCCCATAAATAAACACTATCACCTAATCCAACAGCTAAAACATCTTGTTGACCCCAATCAACTAAATTTAAATAAAAATCATCAGAAAGTTCAGGAGCATCCAATACTCGATATGGAACTTTTGATATAGTTCTTGGTTTTTTTTGTGGTGATAATAATAATTTTTGTGAATCTTGTCGTACTGGTGATAATGAATATAATTCTTGTTGTAAATCTCTTGAAATTGGTCTTGATTTTTGTGGGGATTGATATGTAAATAAATTGGCCTTACGACGTGGTGTGCTTGTTATATCATCAATATCATTTGAAATGCTATTATTGTTCGTATTTATACCCCCCACATTATTACCAGAAGTAGAACTGCTACCATTACCATTACCGTTATTATTATTATTATTATTGTTATTGTTGATTATGATGCCATTCCCATTCCCATTTCCTGGTATTGAAGAGCCGCCAGTAGTGGATCCAAGAAAGTTCTGACCAAAGTTGGACGATCTAGGCGGTGTGGTAGAAACACTAGAAGTAGTTGGAGTTCCATTACTCCCACCACCACCAGGAGTATTTGCTCTATTTGATTTAGGTCGACTATTAATAACATTTGGATTATTTGAAATATTATTTAAATTAGCAGTTGCCATAGGTACATTATCACCAAATAATTCTGCTTTTAAAACAGTTGAAAAAGTTCGATTTGCTTCTTCTTCTCGTCTAATTTCAATTTCATTATCTGCATTTCTAGTATTTCTTAAATCCGGTAGTATTTCTTCATTATTTAAACTAAACGCTGCTTGTAAATCAACCCCTGTTCTATTAGGTATATATCGATCACTGAATATAGTGTTATTATTCCGTCTACGGGGTGGTGACGATTGTATTGCCCCGGGTTCATTTAATTTGGGAGGATTTAGACTTCTCGTTGACCTTGATGGCGATCGTGGTGTTTCTAATTGATAGAACGGACTCTTGCTTATATTGTTGTTAATTGACTTTTTGGAATTGTTGTTACTTTGATCCATACTTTATATTTCAAATTTTTATACTAAAAGAAAAAAAAAAAAACGGTTGTGTGGTGTTGAATTAAATATGGGATTATCAGATAAATTGGATATGCCTTAGTTCCGAGTGGGATATATATACAACGATGGATGACCAATACAACACAACAGTATATGTTTGCGTAGTGTTTGGTTGTTAGATTGAACAGGTTGTAGAGTGTCTTGAGTTCAAGGGTTCTTCTTCTTTTCTTGCAGTGAAGGTCCCTTTCAGTTATTAAAGATATGCCGTGGTAGGGTTTTTTTTTTCTTTCTTTCTTTCTTGTATGTAGTAGTTAGTAGTAGTATTAATTTGGATAGAGAATTTGTCAAAGTTACAAAACTGAAAATTCAACAGAACAAAAAAACAATGATTGTCTTGTGCAGGACACGACTCATTATTCCGCCAGCCAATCTTTTGTTCATGGTCAACTGAAACATCCCACACATTGAATCTGTTTGTATGTATATTACTAGTAACCACTTTATTTTATCTCTTATTAACCAGTCCCCAAATATCAATTTCATCCCTTGATTTTCATATTTAGTGCAACAATTGAACAATGAACCACAACCCATTTAAGCTTTTGTCTTGACTTATGCCACGTTTTTTTCAAAGAGACCCAATGGTTGGTTGGTTCGGTTGCTTCTCTACTCCTTTTTAATGCCACTTCGGCAGAGGTTTAAGTTTTCACAATTCACAATTTACAAATTACTAACAAATGTGTCTAATAATAAGTATATAAACTAAGTTTTTCTATTAGTTGTGAACCATGTTTTTTTTTCTTGCTTTCACCATTGTCAAATCTCAATTAGGTAATTTCCGTCCATGCAAGTTTAACTGGTGTTACACATTTCATGGGTGCAAAAAAAAAAAAAATCAAAACCAAATACACATTAATTAATTAATTAATAAATTAACCTTTCACTGTAACCCAGAAATGTGGATGTTTGGACCGTTTAGGGGTATGTCATTTCATAGGCTTAGAACTATAAATAGGACATATACTCTCTACATCTTCAATTTTTTTTGTTCTTTTCCTTTTTCCGAATCCCAGAATATATTCTACAACATTATTCAACAATGCTTGTTAATACATTATTGCCCTTAGTATTTGCTATTTTCGTATCTGCTACTCCAGAAATCTTTCAAAAAGGTGCCGTTAAACTTGACTTAACCATTTCTGATGAACATATCTACTACATTGAAAATCTTTCCTTAGGAACACCACCACAATCCATTTCAAATATCATTGTCGATACTGGTTCTTCTGATTTGATAATTGTTGATTCCATTTATAACGCATCTAAATCAACTAGTTTTTATAAATCTAATCAAACTGCTATTATGAGATATGGATATGGTGGTGAATTCCCTGTTTATTTACTGAATGAAACAATTAGATCTAATGATTGGAAATTAACAAATTTATCGTTAGGTTATGCTAGTAGTATTTCTGATATTGATTCATTTTCTGGTGTTTTAGGTATTGGTTTCACAAGACAAGAATTATTCAAAACAAATTATTCTAATTTCCCTTATTTATTACAAGATCAAGGATATACTAAAAGTGTATTATATTCAATCAATGGTCAAGATCATAATCCTTCAATCATTTTCGGTGGTATCAGCACCAATATCATCGATGGTCCATTGGTAAAAGTTCCTTACGTTAAAGCCATAAGTCTCACCAAACAACTTGATTATTGGTTAATTCCTACTTTCACCGTCAATGAAATCAAACTTGGTGATACCATCATTTCAAATCAAAAAACATTGTATCAAATAGATAGTGGAACTAATGGATTTCTTCCTCCAACTCCTGTATTAGATAATATTTTAACTATTCTCGGTGATGATTATTATGAAGATGCTGATGGTGATATATACTTTGATATCAAATATATTGAAGGGTTGGAACTTAAATTCAATGTTCAAGGGTATGAGATTGGATTTTTTTTAACTGATATTATTGGAGAAACTATTCAACGTAATGGTACTGAGTTTGTTCTTTTGAATCTTGCTTCTTATGATATTGGATATAATGCCTATGGTGGACTTTTACCTAATTTGATTTATAAATACTCTTATACCGTCCACGATTATGATAATACTCAAATTTATTTTGGAAAATATAAAAAATCTCAAGATACTGCTGCTAATGTTGTTCCAGTTGATAGTGGCAACAAATTACCTTGGTCAACTGTGAATGCTCCAGATTATTCAAATACTTATTCTGTAATTTATGTTGCTGAAAGTGAAACCACAATCACAGCATCCACTTCTTCCCAAATTGCTTCCATAACCACTACTACTAGTTCAGTATCAACGACTAAATCTAGTGCTCCTTCAGTCACCACCAGTTCAACTTCTAAACCAACAGCAACTGCAACACCAACAGCAGCTGCTACCAGTTCTGTTCCTGGTTCAAATGGTCACTTCATTGGATCTAACATAGTCAATACTATTTCTTCACTTATTAGTTCTGTCACTTCTGGTTTGCAAAACCTTGTTGGTGGATTATTCGGTAAACCTAAAAATTATTAGATTTAGATTAGTTTAGTTTTTATAGTTTGTTTTATTTTATTTTATAAATTTTCGTTGTTTGTAATATGCTTAACTAATAAAAACATCCTGTTAGTATCAAAGAAAATGGATATCCCTGTTACTTGCAGCACCAATGTAAGATTGCTTGCACAGATGAAAGTTATCAATGATTATATTGGATATATGACACAAAAAAGTCCGATTAAATACGATGGGGGAATTTGTATCACCGCTTAACCATTCAAACCTATCAAGATAAAGACTCTATTACGAAGACTCAGATATTGATTAATATAAATTTGTTGAAAGATTTTACCTGCTTCTTAACAACAGTCATTTCTTCATAATTTTTTCATGGACGAGACCTCCACTGAAGTAGTGGTTAGTGATCTACTTCATAGTTGAAGATGCCGGGATACCCAATAATACCTTGCGAGGTGATAAATAGGGTGGTATTTCCAAGTGAATGAAATAATCCATCCTTTGTATGACTTGTATATGAAGTGTTTCAGCAAGATTTGACACCGAAATATCCTAAAGGTCTCACTTAATTAATTCCTTACTCTTCAACTATATCCATGTTTTTAGTAGAACACCGATCTTCATCAATCTCTCTTCAGTTATTGCATCTCCACTTTGAATCGTCAGAGTGGTTAGGCAGGCAGTCCATTTGTGATAAAAATTTGTCCTCGTCATATTTAATGAGACTACTTTGAAACATATATCCAATATAATCATTTATACCTTTCATTGATGAAAGCAGAAAATATAACACAGATACCCTCTTGTTGTTAATACCCAAAGTACCAAATACTAAAAAATTAAAATTTTCAGCAACAAACAAAGAATTTATACTGAGGATTACAATATGCAGTACGGACTGTTTTGATTTTTGTTTTCGCTCATACAAATTTTTCTGTTGCTCATTTGTTACATCTTTCGCTCACTGTTTACATTTCCTATGAAGATTTATCATCAAAGAACAGTCCATTAATATTACCACAACTATCCCCCCCATAACAATGGATTTATCAGACACGGAGAGAAGAAGGAGGAGGAGGAAGGAGAATAGAGACAGAGATAGGGATAGAGATAGAGATCAATACCAAGAAAATACATCTGAGCCATTGATACCGACAACAATTCTAGATCAAGCTTCACAAAGAATCTTTATACTTTCAATCTTTATTCTAATACAGAGTTGGAAAATATATGATCTTGTGTTACTAAAATCAGAAGTTCCCTCAGTAGGTGAAGAGTATGAGAGTTTAACCCTGTTGAATAATTTCACCTTTGTTTTAAAATATGTTATATTGGACGGATTATTCTTATGGTTATTACCAGTATTAAATATTCAATATTTATCATTTACACCATTGAAAACTTTTTTATTTACAATTATACTTAATATTGGATCGATTTTTTTAGTCAGTTCTTTGGCTTTACCTATATTATCTAATGTTTTTTTACCTATTTGGAAATTTTTATTACAAAAGAAAGAATTAAATATAGTTGGAGAATCAATAGATCGAGCAAAAATTATAGATATGGATTCTCATTTTAAAGGTCAATTGACAATTCATTATTTACCTGATTCATCAGCTAAAATGAACCCATTCCATTTTGATCAAACTTGTCTTGGCTTGGAGAATAATCATTTAATTAATATGCCAATTGAATTTAATACTACTTCAGGAATTGGATATTTACAAATACAACATACTTCACCAGATAATGAAATTCAATATTTGAATTATACTGGAAATTCATTACGTAAGTTATTTAAAAAAGATCTTACTTATTTATCCAAATATAAGGATTATAAAAAAACAGATAATAGGATCTTTTATCTAGAGTATCCAATTGATAACCCAGGGATGTACCGGATTAAAAACGTTTTAGATAATAAAGGTAATAGTATCCGAACTTATAAATCTGAATTTGTAATTTCAGATTGTCCACTGGCGAAATTTTTTTATCCACCTAATTTTGAAACAAAAAATAAAGGTTTTAAATGTATTGGATCAATACAAGATGAATCATTCCCTATGCCTTGGATTGAGATTTTTAGCACTACTCCATCAATTGTTAAACTTAAAGTTAAAGTGGATGGAAAGGAAACGAAAATGATTAATTTACCTATTGGTGAAGATCTACGTGATTCAAATTCTGGAGTAACCAAAAGAACCAATTTCAATTGGTTAAAAGCTACGAAATTGGTTAGAAATTCATTACAAGAGAAATTATTGGATTTCAAAGATGTTTTCAAACAAGGGAGGACAAGTAGTGTTTTAGAATTTCAATTGTTGGAAATTAAGGATTCTTTTGGTAATGTGCATAGATACGAGCCTCTTTCTAAAGATAAAGACGTTTGGTATAAACTTCAATTGAGAGAATCAATTTCGATAGGGTTATATGATAAAGATAGGGAGCATGAATTGTTATTAGATGGGGAGAAGTTGTTATCATTCTCAAACTTGAATAATTTCTCCGATGATGACTTCCCAGTAAATATCGAGGTTCAACATATTGCAAACAATGAGATAACCAATTTGACACATTCATTCAAAAATAAAGCAGAGTTATACAATGGATTAAAAATTACGAAACCAGGTCAATATATGTTACTTACTGCCAAAGACAAGCATTGTTCTTGTGAGATTGTGGGGAACCCAGTAAATGTTGAAATTGCATCTATTCCATCATTAGATATCATTGCGGATCCAGTATCTGATAGATGTTTAGGAACAATTGGTTATAATTTTGATTTCAATTTCACTACCGGTAAAGCTCCATTTAAAGTACAATATCGTATTTATTCAAATAATTCAGGTATTCTTAAACCGGTTTATTCCGACACTGGTAAGTCAACTCGTGAAATAACATCACATGAAAATTCTCATTCTTTTAAATTTAAACCTCCTAGTGAAGGTAGTTATACTATTATTTTCAATAATTTGAAAGATGCAAATTATTTCCAAAAACCTATATTGTTGGATGAAAAGAAATATTCTTACCTGACTTATTTCAAACAAGCATCTCAAATTGGATTTCAATCACAAGCACGTACTATTCGTACTTGTTATGGTCATACGGCAAACATTCCTATTTATTTCAAAGGAAGTGGTCCGTTTACTTTTGATTACAATATTTTAGATTCAAATACAAAGAAGAAATTGATGAATACTGTTCATGTGGAGAAAGTTGATGAATATACCATTGAAACACCAAAGGAATTGGTTGGTAAAACTTATGAATTGAAAATTAATAATGCTAAAGATCGATTTGGTTGTGATGCCATTGTTGTTGATAAATCATCACCGATGAAAGTTATAAGCAGACTGGATATTCCAGAAGTTGAATTTACAAAGACTTCTGAAAACAAATTATCAATTGTGGAAGGATCATATATTGATATTCCATTGAAATATAAATCATCAATTGGAATCAGTGGTAGTGATACAATTGAGATGAAGTTTAAAGCACCTGGATCATCATCAGAAGACGATACTACAATCACAAAACGAGCCAAATTGGTAGGATCATCAATTCGACTTCTGGAAGAAGGAACGTATTGGTTAAATTCTTTTGAAAATGGTGGATGTAAAGGACGTGTTCTCAATGTTGACCGATCAATCACCGTTAGTTATTTCCCCAAACCATCATTAGAAGTAATTGCCAATCAAGAAATGTTACAACATACTGATGATGAGTCCATGATTCATTTGAAACCTGTATGTTATGGATGCACCAATGAAATCAGTTTGAAATTGAATGGTCAACCTCCATTTGTGGTTGATTACGAGATCCAATTACCTAATGGTAAATTGGAAACACATTCTATGAATATTGAAGGTTATGAAATCAAGATTAAATTGCCTACTAAATCCAATGGACGATTTGAACATCAATTTAAACGAGTTTATGATAGTTTATACACTAAAACCGTGGGGAAAACTACAAATGTAAATGTCCCAAAGATTATTTATGATGTTAACGCATTACCTACTGTTCAATTTGTACCAGATAATCATTTCACTCAAATCTGTGAGAATAAATTATATGATGCTGATTCAATAGTTGCTGAGATCCCAATACAAATTAAAGGAGCATACCCTGTTGATATCTCAATTGTTTTAACTAATGAAAAAACAGGTAAAACTCATGATTTGAAATTTAATAATGTGATGGATAATTATATTGTTTTGAAAAATCTTAAATTTTTAGGATTAGGTGATTATTCATTAATTTTTACTAAAATCACAGATTCTAATGGATGTATCTCAACTAGATTCAATTCAACTGATAGATATTTGATTTCAATCACTGAACCACCAAATATTTATAAGACAGACTCATTAAAGAAACATTATTGTGTTGGAGACCACGTTGCATATAATTTGACTGGTGTTTATCCAATCACGATATATTATGAATATAATGATAAAGTAAGGAAAGCAGAACTGTATAATTATTTTGAAAGATTAGCATCAAGACCAGGAGTTTTAAATATTCATGGATTACAAGATTCAGGAGCAAGTTCATGTCGTGTTAATTATACATTTGATGTTTTAAAACTGGAAGAATTGAAATTACAAGTTCATGAAATCCCTACTGTTGAAGTTAATAAAGGTGATTATATAATTGAAGATTTACATGAAGGAGATCAAACAGAGTTGATTTTTACATTTTTGGGAGAACCACCTTTTAAACTCACGTATATTCGAACGATTGATATTAAAAAAGGAGGAGCCAAAAAGATTAGGAAATTGGTTGAAAAAGAAACTATAAAAGATATCCAAACTCATGAATTGGTGGTTATGGCTAGTCTTGAAGGTACATATGAAGCCATTGAGATTGAAGATAAATATTGTCGAGCAATCCGAAAAGTAGATTACATAGAATAAAACCGTAAAAACCAACAACATCCATAATGTATATTATTATCATTTTTTTTATTTGTTTAATTCAAGGTATTGTTGATGAATAGCCTCTGCCATATCAAGATCATCTTGGGTGACATTATTCCCCACATCATGAGTAGTCAATTGAATCTCCACTTTATTATAAGTAGTAATAATAGTAGGATGATGTTTCTTAGCCGCAGCTAATTGAGCCACTAAATTTAGAAATTCCCACGTAGCTTTAAAAGTTTTTAAATGATAATGAACAGTTAATAAATGAGATGTAGGTTCATCAATTTTTATGAATGACCAATGAGGATACCCCAATTGATTTATTTGAGACAAACCATTCCTAATTGTGATTTCATGTAATGATGTTAATACTCGTTTTGACATTGATATGTATATATGTATATGATAATTTAAGAGGTTAAGCAGATTGATATGTATGGCAATAACAGAATGTTAGAAGAAAAAGGGGGAATAAAAACAGGCAAGTTTTCATGGCGGCGTCCCCCGGCGACCGCGGACAACAACAACAACAACAACAATAACAAACAACCAAGGGGATGGAAAATGAACCCACCACCAAAAAAAAACACAACACAATCTTAAAGGGAATTTTCTTAAGGGGTAAGTTAATGTTTGTACGTGTCCTAAAACCTAATTACCCCCTTATTGTTTTTGAAAAATGGTCACGTGATTGAGAAAAAAAACTCAATTTCTTATTCGACGTGTTATCACTTACTATCTTTTGTTGTTGTTGTTGTTGTTACGATATTTTTTTTTTTTTTTTTTCTTTTCTTATTCATTGAACAGTTTAATAAAAAAACTTACAACCAAACACACAAGATACAAATGATCTCTGCTTTTTACATAGTTTATTTGGCAGAGAATCATGAATCAGATGAATTTTCTCAAATAGAGATCTTAGTGGATCGAAGATATCATGAATACCTCCCGCATAATCAAATCATCATTCAAAATTTTCACGATTTATTAACTAAACTACCGGTATCTGAACAAGTACCCATACTATATCATGATCAATTGTCATATTTATACGTGCGATGTCTAAATGGGGTAATATTATTAATTGTCACAAATAAAAACATTGATGTAATGCAGGGCATTATGTTCCTAAATCAATTTCAAATTGTTCTAATACATTATCTTTGTCATTCCAAGTTACAGAATAATGATAATGGTCATAGAAAATCGAAATTGACATTAAATAAAGATACAATTATAGACAACGTGACGTTGATTTTGGAATTGTTGGACGAATGTTTGGACTATGGGTTATTACAAATCACGGATTATAAGTTGTTGGAAGAATATATCAAAGTATTACCCAATATACCGAGAATCGACACCACGGACGGTAAATACGGCGAAAGTTCAGATAATGAAAGCATTAGTGGTGATGAAGAAAGTGAAGAGGAAACAGAATCACAAGATCTGAAGAAACGTAATAAATCAAAGAAGAAGAATAAGAAAGATAAAAAATCAGCACTGAAAAAAAATATTAAATCAACTCATAATCAAGCTGTGAAAACGGATGTGATTGAAAATGAACCGGATACAATAAACAGTTCAATCTTGCGAACTTATTCACTGGCGATAAATTGGAGACCAAAGGGTATCTTTTATGCTAAAAATGAAATATTCATTGATATTATTGAAGATTGTGAATTTGTCTATGATCTTGGAACTGGGGTTATCAAACGAAACGAGATATATGGTACTTGTGTTGTGAAATCTTATTTGTCCGGGATGCCAATTTGTAGAATTGGGTTCAATGAAAAATACATGACTAAGATAGAAAGTGACGACGATCTTGAAATTGATGTTGGAGTAACTACTGAGACTGAGTCAGAAATAATTCCTGAAAATCAACTAAAACTTGAACAAGATGAAGAGGAAGCTGAAGAGGAAGGCGAGGAAAATATAGAAGAACAAGAACTGATGCTAGATAATGCATCGATAACATCAACTATCACATCAGAGAAGAAACAAAAACGTAAAATACCCATCAGAAATATCCAATTTCACCAATGTATTGAATTATCAAAGATTTATAAAGAGAATTTAGTCACTTTTATCCCACCGGATGATAAATTTATATTAATGACATATAATGTGGAACAACAAAAACAAAAGAAAAAACTTCCTTTGATAATGGTCAACCCTACATTTCGAATAGTTAAAGAAACTGGGAAATTGCAAGTCATGTGCACAATAAACACTAATTTCCATAGAAGAAGACATTGTAAAAACTTGATTATTCGAATCCCCGTGAACCCACATTATTTTGATTTGGATGTAAATGATAAAGATTTGAAATATAAAACGGAATCGGGAGAAGTTTCATTCAAAATTGATTCATCTGAACTAGTTTGGAAAATTGATAGTATCGATGGGAAAAAATTAGTAAGGATGATGACGGAGTTGAGTTTAGTCAATGTATTGAATACAACTCCAGAGAAAATACTGGATTATATATTTCGGAGAGTGACTCCTTCGTTCTATAGCAAAACAGAACAAGACATCGGATCTGATGACGACAAAGACGAAGGGAAAGAAGAATTGGATAAATTTTACGGTGTGAATGGTCACAAATCATCAAAATCACAGGTTAAAAGCATCACAACATTAAAGAATGGATATTTCAACGATGATATAAAAGTCCATTTCAAATTACCAATGTTGACATATTCAGGATTAAAATTAAGTTATTTAAGTGTTGAAGAAGAACAATTGAAATATCCTTGTTTCCCATGGGTACGTTATTTAACAAAATCTATTGATCATTATGAAACTGATTTATCTCTTGAAAATCAAAAATTTAATGGTAGATGTTGTGATTATAGATTTCAATTAAGTACAAATTGTTTTGTATTCACTTAATATATGTCACGTGCAGAACATGTGCCCTACGTTGTAAGTATTTATCCGTTCTTCCGTCTGGACTACTGTCCTCTCATTCAGTATAAACTTTTTTATACTTTTATAGATTCCTCTTCATACGATATACACTATTCAATATATGTCAGTGCTATCCGCGTTTAACAATATATGTGCGGATACAATACATATAGTCAAACTAGATTTTCTTTTACGTAAACCGAATTTGCTCTTGACCAATTGTTTAAACTAAACTATATTTGTACTTGAGAGATTGTTTAAACTACTTTATCAATACAGTTCAGTCAAACTAAGAAACATAAGAACTATCATAAAAATATATCATTTAGTTTGAGTAGTGTTCTTCTTCATAGTGTTAATAACGTTGAAAATAACTTAGTATGGCATAGACAAATTTAAATGCAGGAATCGGTTTTTGACCACCGCAATCTAGATTTTATCAAATCTCCAACTTTTGTGACAACTCTCTTTTTCAATCAATCCACTTTATCATCAACTACCTGATCATTTCTTGATCAATTAACTACTGCCACACTTTATTGGGGGCTATTCCAACCACACTTCCTACTTACATATTTTTTTTTCACAACCCAAACTACCAGATGTCTGCTGAAACTCCCTCATTTTGGTTAAACTTGTGCAACCTCCCACTCGAAATTGTTAATCTAATATTTCTGCATATTGCATTGTGCAGATACCCATTATTTACGGAATTGAAACCATTGGTACCGTTTCTTTTACCAACAATATCTACTTCGAAAGCTTTCTTATCTGGTCATGGACATTCTAACGACGCTCCATTAGAGATGGAGCCGCGACGTACCCGTCTAGGGTATCCGTGTTATTGGGAAATCGAAGATGCCGTAATTTTTAATAGCATCGACGAGTTGGTGAAATTTTATAAACGTTGGGATATTTATCCACCACATGTGAGTATTTTTTTGCTACCTTCATATATGGGGTGGAAGAGAGTGATATATCCTCATGGAAATATACCTTTAAATAAGGATGAAATTTTGGTTCTGTTACGTGATGAAAATGGTGACTTCTGGCAGAACGTCAAACGAGTTCACTTTTTTGAAGAATTCTGCATCAGCGATGCTATTGGTTTGTTGAGTAATGCTACAAACCTCAACATTGCAACATTTCATGTACCAACCAATGTTCGTATGGGTGAGGCCATGGTTATGGAGCTTGGAAATATGTTGCCCAAATCGTTGGAACATTTAGGCTTCGATGACAGATACCCAATTCTAGATTTTGTCAAGCTTCCCAACTTGAAATGTTTGTCTGTGCTTGAAGCTAGGAATGATATTTTTCGACACATTCCATCCACTCTTGAATTTTTGAACATAGAAGACTATTCTGGTGGAAATGCCGGTGCATTACATGATATGACCCTTTCCAATTTACAAAATTTGAAGGAGTTCCACGTGCGGCTCAGGTCCGGCGCAGATTCAAGACTGCTTGCAATCGCTATTGAAAAGATGCACAATCTAGAACACTTAGAGTTAAGGGACGTGTCTTCCAAAACTTTGCCAGATTTTCAATTTCCTGAAGAGATGAAGCGGTTAGTCCTCAAGACTTGGAACAAAAGACCCGCTAGCTTAAGTACCGGTAACCTAGCTAAATGTACCAAATTGGAATTTTTCAGCTTACGGGGATTTTTCTTCCCATTTGAATTGTTTGAAGATGAAGAGACTGCTAATAAATTAACCAGTTTGACCCTGTTTCAGTATTGTATGATGAAGACTGCCCGCGTGCGAAATATAAATTTTGGCAAACTTCATTTTCCTAGCAACTTGAAGGAGTTAAGCGTTAGTACGATTGGCCGGCTTGGTTCATGGAAGCCATTGAAGAATATAACAAGGTTGCACCTAGACCGTATCAAATTTAAGAAAGCATCAGTAAGCTCGTTGTTAACGCCACACTTACAAACGTTAACATTGAGTCAAACGAATTTGAAATCGATAAGCTCTTTAATTTTCCCAAGCAGATTGGTGTGCCTTCAAATTTATGATAACAATTCTTTGGAGGAAATATCTGACGTGACATTCCCGGGAAGTTTGATTGAAATAGAAATAAGCGATAACCCAAAATTAAAGAATATTCAAAGAACCAATTTACATGATCTTAAGCAGTTGACTAGAATTATTATTGTGCGTAACGCCAAAGTCATGGAGGTATGTGATGTACCACTGCTGCGTAAAAGACGTCACTCAGACTCTTCATAGAATATAGATTTCATATTTATTTGGAGTGTGCAGATTAAAATAATACACATAAAAACGGGAAATGAACATGGAGTGCAGTTTACTCTTCAAACTGCCAGGTCAAACTAGATAGTCATGTCTACGCACAACAACAATGATACCTGGGTAGTATGAATTGAATACATCCTTAAGCAAAAATGATGATTTCCTTGTTGGTGTTTAACTTATTATGTGTTTAAAGTGTGCTACAACAAGTGAAGGTTATACTTTGTATATAGAACTAAATAGAAAGAAAGTGAAGAGTAAAATATGGAAACAAGATATATAGAGAGTAATGATTAATCACCAACTGGGAAATTTACGAATTACGGGAGCACGTGACAGAATGAATCAGGGGGCCATTTAAATGCAGGAATCGGATTTTGACCACCGCAATCTTGATTTCCATCAATCACCAATACTTGTCAATACTTGTGATAACTCTCTTTTTCAATCAAACAACATTATCGTCAACACCGAATCCAACTACATGATTTTTTCTTAATCAATTATTAACTATTGCTACTACTACTGCTATTGCTACACTTGATCAGGGACTATTCCAACCACACTTCCTACTTACATATTTTTTTTTTCACAACCCAAACTACCAGATGTCTGCTGAAACTCCCTCATTTTGGTTAAACTTGTGTAAACTCCCAATCGAAATCGTTAATCCAATATTTCTGCATATTGCATTGTGTAGATATCCATTATTCATGGAATTGAAACCATTGGTACCATTTCTTCTACCAACTATTCGAAGGTCAAAAACATTCTTGGCAGGTCATGGACATTCTGATGATATCCCATTAGCAATGGAACCAGGATATGAGAGTGTATTCTTGGATGGTTATGGTGAAGTAGATGAAGCTGTCATTTTTAATGACTTGGAGGACTTGGTCAAGTTTTACAAACGGTGGGACATTTATCCAATACACGTAGCTATTTTTTGGTCAACTGTGGTTAACGACAACCGTATTGAGGAATATCCTGGTAGAGACATCGTTTTTAGTAGGGATAGAATGCGGGCCTTTATATGTCATGAAAATACTGACTTCTGGAATAAGGTCAAAGAAGTTCATTTTCCTTATAGTTTATACCCCAGTCAAGTTCTTGAAATATTGAGAAATGAAACCGCTAGCCTAAATGTTGCAGCACTTAATTTAGGAAATGAGAAAAATATGAGGATGGCTGACATCATTGAGCTTGTTAATTTGTTGCCCAAAACGTTGGAAAACCTTGCCTTCGATAGTTATTTTCCAATCCCGAATTTCGATAAGCTTCCAAACTTGAAAGAATTGTCTGTATGTAACGCTGACTATAGGGTCTTTCAAGCCATTCCACCCACTCTTGAGGGTCTTCATCTCCCCGACTTTTGTGGTGAAACCCTTGCTGGTGTTGATGACATGAATCTCTCCAACTTGCAAAATTTAAAGAAATTTAATGTGCATCTCAAAATTAATATAGATCCAGTGGGGCTTACATTCTTTATCAAAGAGATGCACAAGCTAGAAAACTTGGTTATCTTATACATAACTTCCAACTTTTTATCCAACTTTAATTTTTCAGAAGAAATCAGGGAGTTAAGACTCGAGAGTCCAGAAGACAGTTCTCGGGCTTTCGGATTTGGTAACTTGGAGAAATGTATTAAATTGCAGTCCCTTAAACTAAGTGGATTTTTCTTTCCATTTGGATTGTTTAAAGATGAAGAAACCGCTAATAAATTAACTAATTTGAGCAAGTTTTATTATTTCACAAATTTGAGAGAGGATCAGTTTATGCAAGCAAGGAGGATGCCCAAAATAAATTTCGAGAAACTTCATTTTCCTAACAACTTGAAGGAGTTGGTGGTTGAATCCACTTCTACAATTGGTAGATGGAAGCCACCTAAGAATTTAAGAGGATTGCAACTAGCTCGCGTCAATTTTGATACTGCCTCGGTAAGTTCGATTTTGACCCCAAAATTAGAAAAATTGGGATTGATAGATACATGCTTGCAATCGATGTGTTATGTAACATTCCCTAGTAGTTTTATACTGCTCGTAATTCATTCTAATAGTTCTTTGGAGGAAATATCTGATGTAACATTCCCTGCAAGTTTGACTCTGTTAGAAATTAGAGATAACCCCAAATTGAAAAAGATTCAAAGAACCAATCTGTGTGACATTAAGTGGTTGCGTGAAGTTATTGTTGAGAAGAATGCAAAAGTAATGGATGTATGCGATGTTCCGCAACGACGTAAAAAACGTCGCTGGGATGCTTTCTAGAAAATAAGAATCATATTTCTTTATGATTGTTAGGGGGTTCGGGTCTTTTCCGGTGATCACTGCTCTGGTGCGACTTAATTATATCGCACAAATCCCTCTTTTAGATATTTTTGTAACTACTAGAAAGTAATCAATATACACTAGACTAACTTTACCATGATCTATAGAATAAAACAATACATAGTGCAAATTGAAAATGAACATAGACTTTAGATTACGCTCTAAATAGCCGGGTCAAACTAGATAGTCGTCACTATACACAACAAAGTAACTTACATAATATGAATCGAGTATACCCTTCAGTGTAAATGGTGATTTCCTTGTTGGTGTTTAAATTATTATATGCTTAGAATGGTTCACACCAATTGAAGGATAGATCTGGTATATAGAACTAATTAGAAAGATAGTAAAAGTAAAGGAAGTAAATAAGCTATACATAGTGGAATGATTGAGCATGTGCAGATTGCTGGTTCACGTGCCGTGGTGTACCTTGATATAGTTTAGATATTACAGGAATCGTCAGGGGGTCGCGGCTCCCGTTCTCTAAAATTTTTAAAATCTCCAACACTTCAAGTGACTCTCTTTTTCAATCAATATCATCAACAGCTCAAAAACTCAACATTATCTCCAGCATTCATTCAAGACAGTAAAACAACAGTTGTATCATTAACAATTTTAATTTGACAAGCAACACAAATGACTGCTGATACTCCCACATTTTGGTTAAACTTATGCAAGCTCCCAGAAAAAGTCGTTGCTCAAATATTTTCACACATTCCATTATGCAGATATCCATTATTAACGGAATTGAAACCATTGGTACCGTTTCTTCTACCCATAATTCGCAAGTCGAAAGCTTTCTTGTGTAGTCATGGACATTCTGACGACTCTCCATTAGAATTAGAGCTTGATCATAATGCAGATATACGCTTGTCACATTATGGGCAAGTAGGAGAAGCACTCACTTTTAATACCATCGACGACTTGGTGAAATTTTACGAACGGTTGAACATTTATCCAGCACACGTAGCTATTATTTTGCTACATTCGTCTAGGAATGCGGCTACGAGGAAGTATCCACATGGAGACGTTCGTATAAATAAACCTCAGGTGTACCAGCTGTTGTATTCTGGACATGGTAAGTTCTGGAAGAAGGTCAAAGGAGTTCACATTGTTGGTATGTTGGATGCCAAATTTGCTGTGCAATTCTTGAGCAACACTACAAACCTTAATATTGCAAGTTTCGGTATATTAACTAGAAAGCATACGATCATGGAGGACATGGTTATGCTTGGTACGTTGTTGCCGAAATCATTAGAAAACATTGTCTTCGATTGCTGTTTTC
Organism: Candida gigantensis; assembly: GCA_030557085.1. Lineage (NCBI taxonomy): Eukaryota > Fungi > Ascomycota > Pichiomycetes > Serinales > Debaryomycetaceae > Candida > Candida gigantensis. The sequence continues at coordinate 30,460 of JAKTVG010000020.1, forward strand.
CAGTACCCGATTTTGATAAACTTCCAAACTTGAAAACTTTAACTGTACGTCTAGCTAACGATAGAATTTTTCGACATATTCCATCCACTCTTGAAACTCTTTTTCTCACAGAGTTTTGTGTTGAAGATACTGGTATATTTTATGATGTGTCTCATACCAACTTGCAAAACTTGAAGCAGTTACATATCCGAACCAAAATTGAGATAGATCTAGCTGCTCTTTCAATTTTTGTCAACAATATGCACAAACTAGAAGACTTGGATATCTATGGTGTATCTTCAAAAAATTCAGCGGATTTTCAATTTTCAGAAGAATTGAGGCAATTGAAACTCTCGATTTCAAAGATGGGTTCCAATGTTGTAAAATTCGGCAACATGGCTAAATGTACTAAATTGGTGTCACTTCGGTTAATTGGATTTTCCTTCCCATTTGAATTATTTAACGATAAAGAGACTGCTAATAAATTTACCAGTTTGACAGTGTTTGAATATCTTATAAATGGGACACAGGACCAGATTGAGAATCTAGGCATGCCCGAAATAAATTTTGAAAAACTTCACTTTCCCAGCAACTTGAAGGAGTTAAAGGTTAACACCATTGTTAGAATTGGTAAATGGAAGCCTCCGAAGAATTTGAGAAAGTTGTGTCTACGCGTCAACAATTTTGATGATGCATCCATAAGTTCAATTTTGGTTCCACGTTTACAAATATTACGATTGGCAGCACTGACTTTGAGAGAGATAAGTTATGTAACTTTCCCAAGCAGGTTGACGGAACTCGCTATTATTAATTGTGATTCTTTGGAGGAAATATCACATGTGACATTTCCTGCCAGTTTGATTCTGCTAGAAATTATCGAGAACCCCAAATTAAAGAAAATCCAAAAAACCAACCTGTATAACATTAAGGGGTTGCATAGAATTGTTATTAAGAATAACGCCGAAGTTATTGAGGTATGTGATGTACCACTGCCGCGTAAGAGACGTCACTCAGACTCTTCATAGAATATAGATTTCATATTTATTTGGAGTGTGCAGATTAAAATAATACACATAAAAACGGGAAATGAACATGGAGTGCAGTTTACTCTTCAAACTGCCAGGTCAAACTAGATAGTCATGTCTACGCACAACAACAATGATACCTGGGTAGTATGATTTGAATACATCGCTCAGCGAAAATGATGATTTCCTTGTTGGTGTTTAAATTATTATGTATTTAAGTGTGTGACAACAAGCGAGGGTTATACTTTGTATATAGAACTAAATAGAAAGAAAGTGAAGAGTAAAGTAAGGAAACAAGATATATATAGAGTAATGATTGATAACCAACTATTAGTAAATTTACGAATAACTGTGCATATGACACAATGAACCTTAAATATCAGAGACCATTTATATGCAGGAATGGTGTTTCTACTCGCAGGATCTGGATTTCGTCAAATCTCCAACAATTGTGACAACTCTCTTTTTCAATCAAACAACTTTATCATCAACACTGACATCAACTTCTTGATTATTTCTTGATCAGGTACTAACTACTGCTACACTTGATCAGGGGCTAGTTCAATCACACTTCTCACTCACATATATTTTTCACAAACCAAACAATACAAATGTCCGTTGAAACTCCCTCATTTTGGTTAAACTTGTGCAACCTCCCAATCGAAATCGTTAATCTAATATTTATTCATATTGCATTATGCAGATATCCATTATTTATGGAATTGGAACCATTGGTACCATTTCTTCTACCAACAATTTCTACTTCGAAAGCTTTCTTGTCTAGTCATGCACATTCTAACGACGCTCCATTAAAGATGGAGCCACAACGTACCCGTCTAGGAAGTCCGTGTTATTGGGAACTCGGGGATGCCCTAATTTTTAATAGCATCGAAGAGTTGGTGAAATTTTATAAACGTTGGGATATTTATCCACCACTTGTGAGTATTTTTTGGGTACCTAAGAGCCCGAAGGCAAGAAGGTATCCTCGTGGAGACATACCTTTGGATGAGGTTAAAATTTTGTCTCTGCTATGCGATGAAAATGGTGAATTCTGGAAGAACGTCAAAGGAGTTCACTTTGTTGATGAATTCGGCACCACCGAAGCTATTAGTTTCTTGAGAAAAGCTACAAACCTCAACATTGCAACATTTCGTATATCAACTGAAAACCATATGAGTATGGCCGACATTATTGATCTTGGAAATATGTTGCCCAAATCGTTGGAAAATTTAGGTTTCCGTGGTGATTTTCCAATTCCAGAGGTCAAGCTTCCCAATTTGAAAACTTTGTCTGTTCTTGAAGCTGGAAATGATATTTTTCGACACATTCCATCCACTCTTGAATTTTTGAACATAACATGCTATACTGGTGGAAATCCCGATGCATTAAATAATACGACTCTTTCCAACCTACAAAATTTGAAGAAGTTCTACGTGCTCCGCAAGTCCCGCGCAGATCCAGGGCAGCTTCTCATCGCTATTGGCAAGATGCACAGGCTAGAGCACTTAAAGTTAATACGCGTGTCTTCCAGAAATTTACTTAATTTTCAATTTCCTGAAGAGATAAAACAATTAACCCTCTCGAATTCAGACAGAAGTTCCACTCTCGCAAGAATCGGTAACATGGCTAAATGTACTAAATTGGAATCGCTTAGTGTAACAGGATTTCTCTTCCCATTTGAATTATTCAAAGATGAAGAGAATGCTAGTAAATTTACAAGTTTGACCCTGTTTAATTGTCATCCACACCTGAGTAAGACGATGTTAGAGACAGCACGTACGCCAATAATAAATTTGGAGAAACTTCACTTTCCTAGCAACTTGAAGGAGATCATGGTTTTTACGAAGACTATGCTTGGTTCTTGGAGGCCACCAAATAATTTAAGACAGTTGCACCTAGCCGGCACCGATTTTAAGAATACCTCGGTAAGCTCGATGTTGACTCCACACTTGCAAATATTAACATTGTTCACGACGACTTTGAAATCAATAAGTTTTGTAACTTTCCCGAGCAGGTTGGTGTTCCTTATGATTTATGATAACAGTTTTTTGGAGGAAATATCTGACGTGACATTCCCAGTAAATTTGATTCAGCTAGAAATAACCGGTAACCGAAGATTAAAAAATATCGAAAGAACCAATTTGCATGATATTAAGCGATGTACGATTGTTGTTGAGAATAATGCCGAAGTTATGGAAGTATGTGATGTGCCACAACCACGTAAAAGACGTCACTCGGACTCTTCATAGAATATGGATTTTGTGTTTGAATGGGGTGTATAGTATAAAGAAATATATATTACCACGTGCATAATCCAGCCGTGGCTGATTCTGTATACTAAATGTCTCTCTCTATTGTTATTCTTATACTTTTTATATCACTCTTCTTTATATATACAATTATCATTTTAACAGATAGAAAAAACGGTAAATGAACATGGGATTAAGCTTAATTTTCAAATAACCAGTTCAATTAAATAGCCATAACTATGCCCAACGACAAATATATACATGTAGCATCAATTGAATACATCATTTAGTGTGAATGACATAATCATTTAGTATGAACAAAAAATAGTGTACCTCAATATTTAAGCAGCAATTTAAATGCAGGAATACCGACGCGTCTGGTGAAACCTGAAATTCATCCGCTTTCCAAAACTTCTGAAAATTCTCCTTTTTCAATTACGATCAACAGTTCGAAAACTGACTATCTGATTCTTTTATTAATCACTTATTAACTACTGCTTCAATTTATTGATAATTTCACCAACCACCAAAATTCCCGTACACATAATTATTAACCCAAGCAACACAAATGTCCGCTGATACTCCCGCATTTTGGGTAAACTAATGCAAACTCCCAACCAAAGTCGTTGACGAAATTTTTTCACATATTCCATTATGCAGATATCCATTATTTATGGAATTGAAACCATTGGTATCGTTTCTTGAACCAACCATTCGCACGTCAAAAGTTTTCTTGGCCAGTCATGGTCATTCTAATACTATCCCATTGGAAATGGAGCAGAAACGTAAGTACAGAGAATATGACGGTTATAGTAAATTGGGCGAAGCAATTGTTTTTAATGATACCGATGACTTGGTTGAATTTTATAAACGTTTGAATTTCTATCCAGCAGATGTGACTATCTTTTTGGCACCTTTTCCTTGTGAAGAAACTGGGAATGATTCGGACGGAGACATGGATATAGATGAGTGGCAAGTTTGGGAGCTGTTAACTATTATAGATGCTAAATTCTGGAAGGAAGTAAAAGCAGTTCACCTTACAGATAAATTTAGTACAGATGACGCATTACTTTTCTTGAAAAATGATGCTCCAAAACTAAACGTTGCAACATTAAATGTATCATGTGACACACCAGCGGAAATGTTTGCAATGAAAAAGATTGGTGATATGTTGCCCAAGACGTTGGAGAACTTTCGTTTTGAATTCCATTACTTTATTCCTAGTTTTGATAAGGTACTAAATTTGAAACTATTATCGGTATCTAACGTTGACTGTGAAATATTTAAATTCATTCCTTCCACTGTTGAATCTCTTGAGCTTACAGAGTTTACGGGTGAACATCCTGGGGATTTTTCTAATTTGCAAAATTTGAAGGTGTTGGAAGTGCTGCTTGATCGTGAAGCGACACCAGCAGCACTTTCGAGTGCCATAGCTAAGATGCACAATCTAGAGACACTAAAGATAACTCAAATACGCTCGGACAATTCACCTGGATTTCAGTTCCCTGAAAATATCAAACACTTATGCCTTCAGGTTTCGGAAGACATGCGGGGCAATTTTAAATTCGGTGACATGGCTAAATGTACCAAGTTGGAAGTGGTTTACTTGGCAGGAATTTACTTTCCATTTGAGTTATTCCAAAGTAGAGAGGTTGCTAATAAATTAACTGGTTTGAAGAACTTTCTGTACGCTACACTTATGACAGATGTGACGTGTGATGACACTGGCATGCCCGAAATATATTTTGACAAACTTCAATTTCCAGCCAACTTGAAGTATTTATTGTTTCGGTGTAGAGCCAGAATTGGTATTTGGAAAGCACCAACAAACTTAAAAAGTTTATACCTAGGGGGTGTTACTTTTAATACTCCCGCAAAGCATGCTCCAATGGACTTCTTGAATCCAAACTTGAAAACATTGGTGTTGGAACAAACTTCTTTGACAAGTCTTAAGCAAGATACTTTCCCCAGTGGGTTGACTAAACTCATAATTACTAACAATGACTATTTGGAAACAATAAATAACGTGACATTCCCAGCAGGTTTGACCTCGCTAGCCATAACGGATAATTTCAGATTGAAAAATATCCTGAGATCGAACTTACGTGATATTGAAGGGCTGTGTTCAATTGACTTTAAGAACAACGCACCAAATTTGAAGGTATTGTATAATGAAAGACTCGTACCTAAGAAACGTTGCCTAAATTCACGTCGGGGTATGAATACCGGACTTCCTGATAGTGTATAGACTACATAAAAAAGAGTAAGGGATAAATAAATAGATTGTTCTTCAAGTAATAGGTTGAATTAAAGACAGTTCACGAAACCTGTTGATATCAGTATGTGCAAATATGTATGAATCCATTGCGATCACGTGATGCTCTGGGAATTCCCCCCTTAATTGGCACGCTGTCAACGAATGCATTATATTGCATTAGGTTGCATTATGTTGCATCTGATTAACAACATCACCGAATAAAGATAAAAAAATTCAGGTGAAAAATAATAGAACACACTCTCGGAAAAATGTTCCTAATCGGGAATAGATACGCGTAGACAACACTGTGCAGGAATGCGCTTGATCCCTTCATACATTTTCTTGATTTTTAAGTCTGTCTGTTACTTTGTGGTTATCTTTTTTTGATTAATGAACTGCCGCTACAAGATAATCCGAAATCTATTCCAGATTGTTCGAGAGACCACTTGACATTTTGATAAAAGTAACTTTCTCCAATTTTTATAATGGGGAAGTGGGAGGATTTTATTTACTAGAAACAGTTTAATAATTTCTTTCTTTATCATTCTATTATATTTTTTAATATAATTCAATTCAGTTAATTTATCCCAATTACACCATTTTCCTTTTTTTGGTCAAAATAACAAGGGGAACTCTAGTTACAAAAGTAGAAGTGTTATTCCCCATTTATAACTTATGTCTTCCCGAAGTTCCAATAAAGGTACTTCCGAACCGAATGGTACGACAACAGCAACTACAACTACAACAACAAAGGCGAAAAAGAGTCGTAATGGTTGTTTGACGTGTAAGAAGAAACGTCTTAAATGTGATGAAACAAAACCACATTGCCTAAAGTGTACGACGAAAAACATTGAATGTGGTGGGTATGCTACTAATTTCAAATGGAAATCATTCAATGACGATAAGAAGCCAAATCATCCAAATAATAATAAATCCTTGAAGAAACATTTAGAATTGGCTAGCTTTTCGGTCACTGGTAAATCGGTAGATGAAATAGCGAAAGAGTCACAACGAATAGCCCAAGGATTCAATCCAGAAACAAACAAAGTAAATAACAGAAGTACTGGCAGAAGCAGCAGTTTTAGCAATGTTAATACACCAGTGGAAAATTCTTTGAATAGATCATACAGTGATTCTTATAATACACATGATCTTAATCAACTTCGATATTTTTCAGCTTCAAACAATAATAATAACAACAACAACAACAAGAGTGATTTGAATTCTTTAGCTGATGCAGCAATGGGACAAATCGAAAAACCATCTCCTTCACCATCTGCTTCTTCGTCAATAATACAGACAACTACTCACTCACATTCCCAAGCACTGGCACTGCCACTGGCATTTTCACCTAACATTGAAACCATGTTATCCAATGAAAAAACATTGGTTAAAAGACCAGCATTTGGCGCTAACCCTGAACTAGATGTAAATTTGACTCCTTCGTTGTCAGCAATTTTAAATTTTGCATTCAATCATGAAGAAATAGAAGTGCCGTCGGTGGATACGTTGAGTCCGTTAACCCTTAATCATTATGAGCCAAGAGCGATTGACAGATCAACTGATGGGAGCAATACAGCATTAAGGATAAAACTGAACCAACTATTAGAACAACAACAGCAGCAACAACAACTACAACAGCAGTTATCACATCAGCAACAGTTGTCGACACCAAGCGTATCTGAACAAGAACAAATCCTTCATTTATTTTCCGAATATACCGCTGGTATTATGTCAATTAAAAATGGAGTCCATGAAAACCCATGGAGAAATTTGATTGTTCCTTTAGCCAATAAATATTCATGTCTTTTCAATTCCATTGCATCAATGACCCTTTTTCATTTAGCGGGGAGCAATGAAGGAGGTGTAGTACATTCTCCTGAAGAATTACGAGCAAAAGGATATTATTATATGAAAAGATGTATCTTTGAATTGGCGAATGGTTTATCAAACAATAACAATGATTTACCACTTGATGTTGCCCTCGTGACTTGTTTGAATTTATCGGTTAGTGAACAATGGGATTCTCATACATCTAGTGGGATAGCTCATTTGAAAGGAGCCAAGAGTATGATTCAGAAGATTTTGGATTTATTGAAACAAGAACAGCGAGTGATTAGAGATCGACAAAAGAAATTAGAAATTATTAATAGTAGTGGGAGTGAAAGAAGTAATTCATTTAGTAATGAAATGGATCGTGTTAGTGATGAAGAATTAATTAGAAATTTGAAAAAGAAATTGATCTTGGTTGATGATTTTGATTATGAAGGTATGATTCATGAAACTATTAGATGTCCTGAGAAAACGGTAGTAATTCCAAAATCTATTCAATTTATATTAAACAGTTGGATATATTTTGAAGTTTTGGCACAAATGACAACCGATTCAAATTGTGATGATAAAGGTATTGATTTAGTTTCAGTAATTACCACCATGTCTCAAGATAAATCAGGTAAAGACAAAGATCCACATCCAAAATCTCCTTCGGAAGTTAGTGAACTGTCAGATAAAGCTTACAATTTTTTCGAAGCTATAAACTCGTTGAATTACAATAATGAAATAATAGATCCTTTATTGGGTTGTGGACAATCATTATTTGTAATTATTGGGAAGGTGGCCAACTTGATAACCAAGATAAGGAAAAACAAGAAAACTCATGATCAACTCCTTACTAAAAGAAAGAGAAACACCCTAACTACAATCAGTCAAGCATCTGAATTGAAACAACAATTGCTCAATTGGAAACCAACGGTTGTTATATCAAACATGATGATGGAAAATGAAAACGATACTTCAGAATCAACAACTTGGGATGTATCTCTGTGTATTGCCACTGCCGAAGCTTATAAATACTCCACATTATTATATTTACATCAAGCAGTTCCTGAAATCCCATCCGTATCGACTCATTCATTAGCGGAAAAAATATTCATTTTATTAGCTTCAATTCCAATATCTTCAAATTTAACAATCCTTCATACATTTCCATTATTAGTTGCTTCTTGTGAAGCGGAACCTGGAGAAGAAAGAGAATGGTGTGAAGGTAGGTGGAAATTATTACGTAAAAAAATATGGATTGGGAATATTGATCGGGCTTTAGAAGTAGTCAAAGAAGTATGGAAAAGAAAAGATGAGGCGGAAAATAACGAAGCTAATGGTGATGATAAGAAATTTCATCAATTAAGTGGGTTAATGGCTGTCGTAAATAATGAGAGTAACAATAATAATAATGCCCAGAACAACAATGCTGGTGCTAATACCATTGATGATGGAAGTATAGATTCGAAATCTCATTGGAGTTCAGTTATGAAAGAATGGAATTGGGAAGTGTTGTTAGGTTGAATATGTATATGCCTATATAATAGATATTTATTGATTCTTTAGCTTGTAAAAGTAACCTATGGATGAACTGGCTAATTGGGCTGCAAAAGTGCCGCCTCGTGTCCTGCGGCGTGTGTCAAAAAAAAAAAAAGAGTATTTTGATACGGGGATACGGAGCTCAACTAGTGGTGACTAATTATATCCGCAACAAAAAATTTCAGATAAGAAGGCAACACAAGTTTCTTCTTTTTCAACACCTACCATTATACAAACATTCATATCTATACGTTTCCAATGTTTTCCTTAAGATACTTGCCATTGCGACGACCATTTATTCGTATGGTTTCCACAAAATCACAATTGATTTCCAAACCATTCAACATTGAAAACACGCAAATGATAAGAGAAACAGTTGAAAAATTCCCGCGTCCCAATTTCATATCATTTGATTTATTCGGTACATTATATGATCCAAAGAAACCAGTCCCGGAACAATACTATGATATAGCGTATCATGAATTTGGAATCACCAAATCTTTAGAATCAATTGAATCTGAATTCCCTATTGTTTATGATGAAATGTTGCAAATGTATCCTAATTATGGGAAAGGACATCCTAAATTTGATGATTGTGATCAATGGTGGAAAGAATTGATCATTAGATTGTTCAAATTGGATAGACACGATGAAAAGGCATTGGCTCTATGTCATCGATTAATCCATCATTTCACAAGTGAGGATGCATACATGGTTTATGATGATGTCATACCTACTTTAAAGGCATTGGAAGCAAAGGGGGTCAAATTAGTAGTGGGGAGTAATTCCGATTTAAGAGCATTGACTATCTTAGAACTGTTGAAATTGAAAAATTATTTCCACTGTAGTGAACATTTCCACTGTAGTGGGATCTTTTTATCATATGATTCAGGCCATGCTAAACCAACAAAGCAATTTTTCGATAATATTGCCTTGATGGAATATAAAGCTCAAGTAGACGCTCATTATAGAGGTAGTCGAGCCCCAAGTGAATTTCTTGCCAATTCTTGGCATGTGGGTGATAGTTATAACCATGATTTCATAGGTGCAGTACGAGCTGGTTGGAATGGGGTGTTATTAGATAGAGACTTCCAAAGTGAATTCTTTACCAAGGTTAAAAAACCAGAATATGAAGGTTGTTCTTTAAATCAAAAACCAAAGTCACGTGAAAAGAATCAGAAGGAAATGTTAATATTGGCAAATAATAGAGTTGTTATAACAAAATTGACTCAATTATTGGATATATTTGAATTTTGAAGTGCTTGGCCAATATTTCTTCTGATGTGCTTTGTTAACAGAAGTAAGGGGGGGCTGTACTGTACAACCCACCATGGTTATGCATGGCTGTTGTTGTTGTTGTTGCTGCGGCCATAATTGCAAAAAAAAAGAAAACAAGATCTTTGATGACGACATCGTGCAATTCCATACAAATTGAATGCTGATGCTGGATCTGTAGAATAACTTTTGGTATAGGTTGTATACATTGAACTTATTAATCAGACATTCCATCTACAATATTTGTTCAGAAATATAGTTGTCTTGTTATAGCTATTGGAAGTAGGAGAATACTTGTAAGTAAACGAATGTATTGACATGTTCTTGCCTCACACACGACTAACTTAAATTTTTCTTGTAACAAATTTTTGCTTCATCAACAACATTTCATTCAACGCCTTTTTTTGGATATAATTTACGGTTCTTCTTCTTGTTGTTGCTCCATTGTCTTTTAAATAAACTTACAGAACTAGAGATCTAATAGATTAATAGATTAAATCAAGTTGAATAAGGATTGGGTACTGACACGAAACAACACGAAATTTACAGTATAAAGGAGAAAAATCGTACACCAAACAAAAGAACAACAACAAAAGCTATAAATAAAAATATCAAGATACACACACAGGATTTTTTTTTTTTAATCAACTAAATCAATATACTACAACTTACAATAATAATCAAAAACCTACAATGACTCCATCTTCACTACATAAACTAATATTATCAATACTACTTGTATTATTATTCCCATCTTCGTTTGTTCAATCTGTTGATATATCAGTCAGTGACAAAGAATCTGTATGTGCTGCGGCCAAAGTGGTTGCTGATGGTACATGGAACTATTACGAAGGATTCAAGTATGGAGGTGTAGTTGGGATGTTTGCTTCCCCCAATTATTGGTGGAATGCAGGAGAAGCGTTTGGAGGATTGGTCGATTACTACACTTATTGTGATCCCGATAATTCCACTTTAGAACAATGGATCTACAATGGAATGTACCATCAAGCTGGTGATAACTACAATTATATTCCTTCAAATCAATCTATGACTGAAGGTAATGATGATCAAGGTGTTTGGGGGATGGCGATTATGCAAGCTGTTGAAAGAAATTTCACTGATCCCGCATCACATAGTTGGTTAGAGATGACTCAAGCTGTTTTCAATACTATGAATGCTAGATGGGATAGTGAACATTGTGGTGGAGGATTAAGATGGCAAATTTTTACTTGGAATTCAGGTTATGACTATAAGAACTCTATTTCAAATGGTTGTCTTTTCCATTTGGCTGCAAGATTAGCAAGATATACTGGGAATGAATCTGTTTATATTGACACTGCTGAACGTGTTTGGAACTGGATGGAAGACGTTGGATTCTTAACTGAAGAAGTAAGTAACAATAAGCTTAGAATCTATGATGGTGCTAAAATTGGAAATAACTGTACTACTGTTACGGATTTGAGATGGTCTTATACTTATGGTGTTTTCATGGCTGGTTGTGCATATTTATACAATTTTACAGGTGATACTGTTTGGTTAACAAGAACAAATGAAATTGTCGATGCTTCAACGTCATATTTCTTTAAAAATAACATTATGCAAGAAACAACTTGTCAACCAACTAACCAGTGTAACAATGATCAAAGATCTTTCCGTTCCTTGTTCTCGCGTTGTCTTGGTTTGACCATGTGGTTAGCTCCAGAAACGAAAGACCTGATATTGTCGTACTTGGAAACAAGTGCCGAAGGTGCCGCCGCATCTTGTTCTGGTGGATCCGATGGTGTAACGTGTGGAGAAGATTGGTCTACAAACAATTGGGATGGTGTGTATGGATTAGGTGAACAAATCAGTGCTTTAGAAGTGATGATGTCGTTAGTTGTTCAAGAACCAATTTCAGTCAAGACTGGTGGTAGTAACAGAACTAATTATGCTGCTGGTACTGGGTCTGAAGATACTGAAAACCAGAACGAGTTGACAATTACAGGAAAGGATAAAGCCGGTGCCGGAGCATTGACTGCAATTGTATTAGCAATTATTTTGGGAGGTGCTGTTTGGATGATATTCTAAAAGAACTACAACAACGATTGAAATTTCAACTTTCATTATATTTCTTTTTTGGTTACACTTTTTTTTTACATTTACATTTATATTTATATGTATAGATACACAGTTGTTAAAACATAGTTTATTTTTATCTGGAACAGTTGTAGAACACAAACTATTTAATTGTTCGTGTTATTGATCTGTTAGGCGTATTGGTAGCATTATCTTATCTATTCATTTTCCGCGAAGATCGTACATCATTATCAGTTCGACAAAAATGACCGCCCAAAAAAAAATATCCAGTTTTTCCATAACAAATTTCTATTACAAACACACACACAGCATATACCAATGGTGTTATTCCCTTCAATCAACAGACTCGCGAACCCAAACAATGGTATAGCACTCACGAACAACAGAAGAAGACGATTATTTATCCCACCATCTACGCAATACCCACTTTTCCTCTATGGAGAAGGAGAAGACCAACGATCTTTTCTATCCAACATTGAAGATGGGTCACAGTACGAAGGAGATGGACTCAACGATGACGATTATAGTGATGCTGCTAGTGTGAGTACTTCACGATCGTTACCATCAACGTTGAGTTCTGTGCATACAACTGATGATCATGAATCGTTTCAGGGGTGGTTGCAAGAAGAACATCAGCGAAGAATGTCGGCTGCATCATCCCCGGCGAATAGTGATGATGAGTACGATGAAGCTGTGCACGAAGACTTGGAATTTGGCGGGAGGAAATCAAGAAGGCGACCAGCAGCAGGGGTAAGTGGACATGGAGAGGTGGATGAGGATGATTTTATTCATTTGAAAACTGATTATAATATAGAGTACAAGAGTTTATTCCGATATTCATTACCTTTAATTATTACGTTTGTTCTAGAGCACATCTTTTCTATTGTTTGTTTAATTGTGGTTGGGAAGTTGGGTACGAAAGAATTGGGTGCTGTTTCATTAGCTACCATGACATCGACAATCACATTTGCTATATTTGAAGGAACAGCAACTGCATTGGACACATTATGTCCACAAGCTTATGGTGCGGGAAATTATGAATTGATGAGTATTTTTGTTCAAAGATGTAATATATTCTCAATGATTTTATTTTTACCATGTGCTTTATTTTGGTGGTTTTCAGGGACAGTTTTACAATTTGTCATTGATGATCCTGAAGTTGTTCATTTAACTCAAGAATTTTTACGTTATTTGATCTTAGGTGCACCCGGTTATATTCTTTTTGAAAATTCTAAAAGATTCTTACAAGCGCAAGGGATCTTTGAAGCCGGTACGGGGATTTTATTTGTAAGTGCCCCTATAAACATTGGACTTTCTTGGTTTCTTGTTTGGAATGAAGATTATGGATTAGGTTACATTGGAGCCCCTATAGCCACCGGGATAAATTTTTGGATCATGATGATTTTACTAATACTTTATGTGAAATATATAGATGGTGGGAAATGTTGGTTTGGTTTTGCGACTAGAGAAGAACTTTTCAGTAATTGGGGACAAATTATTCATTTGGCCATACCTGGGATAGTGATGATGGAATCTGAATATATGGCATATGAAATAATGACTTTATTTGCATCATATTTTGGTACTGTTCAATTAGCTGCTCAAAGTGCCGTTTCTAGTATTGCCTCATTGACTTATATGGTTCCTTTTTCAGTGGGGATTGCCGCAACTACAAGAATAGCTAATTTTATCGGTGGTCAAAACATGATTGGTGCTATAATTGCCACGAGAGTAGCGATGGTTGCAGCAGTGATTGTTTCTGTGATTAATTGCTTGGCGTTATTTTCCTTCCGTTATGAAATTGCAAAATTATTTTCCAATGATCCCGAAGTCACAAAATTGATAGTTGATTTATTAAATCCATTAGTTAGTGTACTACAAATATTCGACGGTATTGCATCGGTGAATAGTGGTATTTTACGAGCTCAAGGATCACAAAAAATTGGTGGATACATTAATTTTATAGCATATTATGCATTTGCATTACCATTAGCCATGGTTTTAAGTAAAGTTGTTGGTTTACAGGTGTTTGGTTTATGGATTGGAGTGGGGAGTGGGATGGTTACTATTGCGTTGAGTGAGACTGTTGTCATCATTTCTAGTAATTGGGATGATATTTTGATGAAGGCAGGGCTTATGAATGACTTTGAGCAAGATGAAGAAGATGATGATTTTTGAGAAGCACCCGCAGAAACTTGCTTCCGATTTTTAATAATAAGTTTTATAGAATAAAAAGAGAAGAGTCAGCCGGATGGTGCCGAATTATTGAATAAAAAATATTTTGCAACTTCATTACTCCTCTCATATAACTTTTAAAACAATTATTAAAACATGAGTGATCATTTTATCTTTTACTCTTTTATCGTAATGGTGAACGATCGATAAGAAACAATGAGAGATATATAAACCTGAGTATCCGAGCCATTTAATACAATGACTGACTTGTATCATGAAGTAAAAGTCTTGAACAATGATGAACAATCAACAAGATCTAAAGCAGATCCAAACTAGAGTGGAGATATACGTTACAGCCCCATGGTATAATTTAAGGTTTTCAACATTGGATATTTTTACCCAAAATTGTGTATGAATTGACATCATAATGTAGTTCGTCTTATCTCTCTGTAAATTTTTTCCAGTTTTAAAAAAAAATGAGCCGCATGGAATCCGGTTTAGGTAATATCTAGGAAATGTGCCAGTGACAACGAGCGAGAGAGAGGGGAGGGCGGAAGATGTTTGGAGTTTGTGGGTCACGAACATGCAGCAGGAACAGATTATAACTGATTGTTTTCTGATTGGTCAGAGTGTCTGTCACGGATCATTGTCACTATGTGCTATTTAGATAACTTAAAGGTTCGTAAATTTTTGTCTGTTTTTTGTATTTTTGCTTTTTTTTTGCAATCGCAATTTATTGTCGGACAAGATATCCAAAAATCAATCAACCAGATAAATTAGTTCATTCAATTATAGTTCGTATATTAGTAGTAGATTATAGTAGTATATATATATATATATATATCTGTTGTTCGTATCTGTAAGTTACGTGGAATTCCGTTAATTATCTTGAATCAAGTAAATAACAATAAGAAGAGGTGAATGTGCGTTCAGTGTAGTTTTTTTTTTTTGTTTCTGTTTTGCGTCCATTTTTTTTTTTCCTTTTGTCTTTTTTTTGTCGTCGTTGTAATTTATTCTTCTTTTTCACTGATAAGGCAATCTTTATCTGGGCGATTCAACGCAGTGATTTAATGTTTGGGGCATTTTCAATTTTGAAAAACTATTGTTATCAAATCCAATTAATCTCACAAATATTCAATGATTTGAACAACTTAAATACCAGATGTTTCGACCTCTTCTTGAAGGGTTCAAATAATTTTTAATTTCTTTCTTTTTTTTTATATATATCCATTATCATTTCTACTTCATTATTGCTGGACAATATTACATCAACAAATGTCTGATTCATTTGAAAAGAAAGAATCTCATACCGAAAGGAAGGCCAGTGTGGGGCATGGTCAAATCCGTCATATTTTATCAAATAACCTAGCCAACCATCAAACCACCAATTTAGATGCATTAGCATTTGCCGATGATAAGAAAGCCGATAAACTTTTAAAAGAAGCTCAAGCAAATTTAGAATTAGCTGCTGAGACAGGTTATGCTCCTGAATTAAGAAGAAATTTCAGTATTCTTTCCCTTTTAGGGATTGGGTTCGGTATCACTAACAGTTGGTTCGGGATCTCTGGTTCATTGGTTGCGGGGATTAGTTCTGGTGGACCAATGATGATTATTTATGGTATTATTATCGTTGCTACCTTTTCCGTGTTTGTTGCCGTTACCCTTTCAGAACTTGCTTCTGCTTATCCTAATGCTGCTGCACAAATTTATTGGGCACAAAAATTGGCACCTCCTAAATATTCTAGAGTAAGTGCTTATTTCACTGGTATTTTATCGGCCGCTGGAAGTGTGTTTACCACTGCAAGTGTCAATATCACTTCAGCTACTATTATTGTTGGTATGTATATGCTTCATCATCCTGAAAAAACAGTACAAAGATGGCAAGTGTTTATTGTATATGAAGTTATTACCTTTTTGCTTGTGTTTTTCAACATTTATGAAAAACCATTACCTATGATTTCAACAATTACATTATATGTTTCCCTTTTCTCATTTGCTGTTATTATCATTGTTGTTCTTGCTATGCATGAAGGTGATTTCCAAACTTCTCATTTTGTCTTTGTTGAATTCAACAATGGTACCGGCTGGTCATCTTCAGCAATTGCCTTTATTGTTGGATTGATCAATCCAAATTGGAGTTTCTCATGTTTGGACGCAGCCACTCATATTGCCGAAGAAAGTTTAAGCCCAGCCACCGATATTCCAAAAGCTATTCTCGGTACAGTTGCCATTGGTTTTGTCACTTCTTTTACTTATTGTATTGCCATGTTTTATTCTTTCAAGAACTTGGATGAAATCTTGGCTTCAAATACTGGTGTCCCAATTATGGATATCTACTTTCAAGCCACTAATTCTAAAGCTGCTGCCGTTGGATTGGAGTTCCTTGTGTTGTTAACGTCAATTGGTTGTTCCATTGGATGTAGTACTTGGGCATCTAGAATCATTTATAGTTTTGCTAGAGATAACGGATTACCATTATCCAGACTTTGGGCTAAGGTGGATACCAGAACTGGGAATGTCGTCAATGCTCATCTTATGGCATCTTTCTGGGTTGCTGTGATTGGTTGTATCTATTTGGGTTCTTCTACTGCTTTCAATTCCATTTTGGTTTCTTGTGTCACATTCTTATTGCTTTCTTATTTGATTCCAACTGTATTTTTAATTCATCAAAGAAATAAAATTAAGCATGGTCCATTCTGGTTAGGTCCTTTCGGTCTTATTTCAAATATTGGTTTGATTATCTGGGCCGTTTTTGCCTTTATATTTTATAATTTCCCAACGGTCATGCCTGTTACAAGTAGTAATATGAACTATTCATGTGCTGTGTTTGGTGTTTGTTTGATCTTCTCAGTGTGTGATTGGTTCTTAAGAGCTAGACATGAATACACTTCACTTGAAGAAAGAGAAAAGATTAAAGATGAATTGGCCCTGCAAGTCTCTAACCAAATTACAAATATTCAATCTATTGTGTCTAACAGACATTGATTGTATATGATGGTTTTGTTTTTCAGTTTCTTGTAATTTTGTAAAGTGTTCGATTTTGTATAGTTTAGATTTAGAATGCATATTTATATTTATGTTTGAGTATATGTTTGATTTTCGGACAATATTTGGACCAAAGTTGTTGCAAAAAAAAAAAGAGTATATTTTTGACAACCAAACTTCAATAATGAATGAATCTAAAGATTGGAGTTTTTCATTATGTGACGAATCATTCGAATTCTATGAAGATGAACAAGATAATGACACCACAGTACGTCCACCAACTAGTGAAGCGGCAAATGAACTCGAGGAGAAACAAGAACCACCCGCACCTATTAATCAATACAATCCATTCATCCTTACAAAAATGAATTATTTTAAACGAAAACAACCAAAAGTTACACTGAAAGTTTATAACAAAGTAATAAAAGCAAACAGTGATAAATTATTAAAATCTATAAAAGAAGCTGATGTTGCTACATTGAATTGGGAACACACTAATAAATGGGTTCGTAGAAAAGGATTTCCTAGTGAGGAAGTAATCAATGGATTTTGCAACAGAGTTGGTCTGGAGGAGTATGAGGTAAGCAAATCGAAAGCAGGTCACGAAGGCTGGTTCGTCATTAAAAATAAAAATAACACCCGCAAGCTGAGTCAACTATCCAAAACGTAATTACAAACTACTTCTGTTATTGCTTTGTTAGGAGTAGATGTGTTTATTGCTGGCGGTGGTGGTGACTATCTGTGCTTAATAAAACTTCGAGTCGTGCAAAAAACTCAAAAATGAACAGAAAAAATTTTTTGTTGTTGGTTTGCTAACAAAAAAGTTGGAAGTTGAAGCGTAAAAATATAATCAGTGTTTTAATATTTGAATTTTTTTGTTTTGGTTTTTTTCTGGCCCCTACTTGTCCTTTGTGAAATTGTATCTATTTAATCATGACAAAAGATATCGAAAATAAAAGTTCTTCATGTATGTATTTATTACGAAATAGTCTATTTTTCGATGAATTCACCACTAACCATCAATTTAAAGCCAACAAGTTTGCAAACATCTTGCCAGATTTGATTACTGTTTATGAACATACTAATAAGAATGTTTTGACTAGTCAAGTATTACCAGTTGATTTTCATGAAGAAAACTCAATGAATATTGTAGTATCTTTACAATCACACACTGCAAATGATGTCACTAGCATAGAAAAGAAGTATCAAAATGATGAATACCTTACACCTTACCAATTATTCCATGATATCAAGGCGGTTGCATCAATCTTATTGAACAAACATGAAAATGGATCCAAGGAATACAAGGAATTGGATTTCTTTTATAAGTTTGCTACGGAATTGTTGTTACGTGAAGTAGGAACTTTGATTGCTTTTAATAACCAATCAACTGAAATCAAGACCGACTTAGAAACTCAAATAGAAGAAGATTTCAATAAAATTACTACAAACTACAACATATCCAATGGAGAAGTCATTACGTATCTTTCCACTACTGAAGAACCAGAACCACAATCTAATACTAATGGATATTACCCTCACCAACACAATAATCAGCAAATAACAGTGAAAAAAGTTCAACCGTTGTTTTCTTCAGTTATTTCCAAATCTGAATTGGATACAAGACGAACTACAGTGCCTGCACCATATGGAATAGCACAAGTTGTACCGAATATTAAAGATACATTATCTGAAAACACATTAGAGAATTTATCCCCCATAACCAATAAAATCCCATCTCCATTAGATCCACCAACAAATATCTTGCATGATTTCTTCCATCCAACATGGTACACTATAGCCGTGCCAAATTGGTTGACATACAAATCTCAATTTATCAAACCTGCCAATTTAACCAATAATCAAGAATCGGAACAAGGTTCATCAACTACATCAAAGCAAAAACTTTCAATTTTGAAAAATAGAGAGAATGATTTTTCAACACATTCAACAAATGTTTGGGGACCTGGTAATTATTATAGATCTTTTGCACCTTCTCGAGATCTGACAAATGCAATTGTTTCAAGTAAGTTACGAGCAGATGTATGGTTGCAACATATTGGAATTGCAGAAATTGCGAAGATGAAACAAAGTTTTATTGAGGATAACAGTAAACAGGAAGAAAAGAAAGAAGACGTTATTGTAAATGATGAAATTGAAGTTGATGAAAAGGAGAAGAATGAAGAGAAAACAACCGAAGAAGAACCGAAACAAGATGAAGAAAACAAATTCACCACAGACAATGATAACGACGCATCTAAAGAAAAAGCAACTTTGGATATCAATATAGCTAATTTGGTTCAATGGAATCCATCGAAAGTGGAAGAATTGAAATATTTGGAAGATCATAAACAAGATTTGATAAATCCAAAAAGACTTCAAAAGATAATTTCAATTTCATTATTAAAATTGAATAAATTACGTCAAGATAGATTTTCAAAAAGTGATATACGAAATCCATTGGCTCCAGAACAAGATGAATATCTTTTATATAATAGAATAGTCAAACTACTCACTATTGCTATTAAATTATTCAAATTGAACCCAGGTAGTTTTTCTTATGAATTCAGTAAGAAAATTCCTGTTTTGATGTCTGAATTTAGTGGTACTTTACCTGGTGTACCACCTAATAAAGTTCTTGCAACTGGATCCTCCGCAACTACATCCACCACCAAATCAAATAGGTTGCCTAATCTTAAAGGTCCAGCAAGGTTCGCTAAGAGACCCAACAGGTATAACTAATTAAAAAAAGAAAGTACGAATTGTACTCTGTAATATATGCAGATGTTTTGTAATAATAATAATAATATATATATATATAAAAGGATAAATCTAATAGTATTATTTATTTTAAATTCTTCTATTTAATAAACTGAATAAGGAGACGGGGTGTAATCTAGATTTCTGCGCCGTTAAGAAATGCAATGATCAAATAAATATTCAACGAAGTAATAATCAACCAAGTGAGTACACTAGCAGCACGAAGAAATGTACCATTTTCAAAACTTATTTTAGAACCTTCTGGTTCAGGAGTAGCTTCATTATCTTCCAACAATGGACTAGTTTCATTAATTCCTGAAACATCAGTAACAGTCATATATTCTTTTTTCGAAGTGAAATAAATCAAAGGGGCACTAACAATAGGTAATATAAAACTTAAAACCACTTGAGAAGAATTCATAACTTTCGAAACCCCTTCTCTACCTAAAATCCCAACAACTATAATCACAGGCATGATAGCCAATACTCGAGTAACAATTCTTCTTTTCCATGGTTTCATGGTCCAATTAATAAATCCTTCACTAATGATTTGTCCCGCCATGGTACATACAATACCTGCACTTTGACCGGAGAATAACATCGAAAGGGCAAAAACTAAACCTGCTGCTGGGGATATATAATATGATAACATTTCATAAATTGATAATAAATCGGCATCGGCAGCATCAGGTTTCCCATATAATGTTGATCCTGCAACTATCAAAATTGCAGAGTTGACAAAAACAGCAACGATAAATAATGATAATACTAGTTCAATATAGGAATAATTCAAACAATATTTGATTGCTGCATATGATGGTTTATATTTTCGAATCAATCTTGACCCATCGGATATTCTACGCAATCTGGACCCTTCTACTGGTGAATGAGGTGGATTAAGGTTTCGATTATTCTCTTCATCTTCATCATCATCAATTGGAAACAGTGGAACTTTTGTACCGTGAGCTTCATCATATTCTTTCAATCTTGGTTGAACCAAAGCTGATCCTAAAAATAATGAATGGGGCATAACAGTCAGTCCAACAATTCCACAACTTAAAAATAATGCCATTGATTCTTGGAAAATTTCTTTATTGACAGGTAAAAATCCTTTAAAAATTTTCCAACCTGCTCCTGGTTCAAAATTACATTTAAATAATTCTAAAACAAAACAAACACAAGTAGCAGCAACTAAAATAGATACCAATATTTCAAAAAATTTCGTTTGTTTCATACTTCCATCCTTATGATACGCCATTAAGATTATCAAAACATCCAAAACAGTAATTAAAACACCATATAACAATGGAATCCCAAATAAAATCTCTAATGAAATAGCGGTCCCGACAACTTCCGCCAAATCAGTAGCAATAATGGCAATCTCAGCACAGAAGTACATGAAAAGATTCAATTTTGGATTCAAATGTAATCGACACATCTCAGCCAAATCCAAACCGGTGATGGATCCCAATTTAACACATAATGCTTGTAATATAATTGCAAACAAATTCGCCATAAATATAATAAAACATAATTTGTATTGATACATCAGACCGGACGATACTGATGTCAGATAATTCCCTGGGTCCATGTAACTTACACTAACAACCAAGCCTGGACCAATAAAAGTGGAATACTTCTTCAAAGATCGGGCAATCTTTTTTAGTAGTTGCCGTTGAACGATAAATGGTGGGTTTGTCATTTTCTAGTTCACAAATAAATAAGTTAATAAATAAAGTAAATGCTAAAAAAGGAAATAAAAAGGAGAATATGCAATCGTTCTTTTAATTGTAAATGACCAAACTATAGTGTGTTGATAGATGATTTGGTGTGAAAATATGGGTTCTTGTAAATTGGAATGTCTAAGAAATTATGAGATTAACTTTGAATGAGATTAAAGGTTCTTGGTGGAAACCACAATTTTTTTCCCTTTGCTGTTTGACTTGACACACAAATTTGATTTGTGTAGAACAAGAAGAAGAATTAGAAGAAACACGAAATACGTCCGATATTTATATTTATATCATTAATTACGTCGTATTAATTAATTACATTACATCTGATGACGATTGTTGATCTTTGCTATAAGCAGACGTGTATCCTTGGCACTTATTATTCAGTTGCACTTAACAATGACTGCATTGGAAACATATTATCTGGATCAAGTATCTATCCTGGTTTGTGTTGATTAATAAAAGATCATCTCACAAGTCTGCATATAACCTGCCTGGGTTCGTTATTACCAACGACTTGTAGAAAATAATATCACTTGCACCATATACAATAATTACAACTCTTGACTTTTTGGCTTAGATAATAGAAATATTATTCTTTCAAATATTCACAAGTTTTAGAAACACGGCTTTTATCACAAACACGTTAGTTTTTAAAGTATATAAACAACGATCTCTCGATTCCACCCTCAAAATCTTAACCGTCACTATGTAAATGCTCCTCAAGTATACCCAAATCCGACAAAAAGGGATTGAGATATCACCAGTTGGTTTCTCATAAGATTGAAGCATTCTAGTCGGTTATTCGTTGAAATGTTAAATGCTTCAGTTTAATAGACTTCGATTTAACACTTAGCGCTACCAAGATTGAATTCTGCATATAAGTCATCTTTTGTCAGTGTTATTTTTTTTTTTTTTTTGCTTTTGCTTTCTTGGGTTCACATTTACAACCAATCAGACCCTAACAAGCAACATCATTAGGTAGATACGTACTAATAGGCTCCTTAAGCTAATATAGAGAATGGCTATGATAAATCCAATCATTAGGAGGTATCCTCTTAACAAATTGAAAGTCCAGAGCATATATTCAAAGGCAATCAGTTTCAAGTTTTTCAGAACTTCCGCAAGTTCACGATCCAACACACTCATATACAACTTAAACAATTATAAAAGTTCTTTCCCTCAAGATTTCACTATCAATGAAGATATAACCGAATACATAAAGTTGGAGAAAAATAAACTAGATACTCAAACTTTAAAGATTGGTGTTGTTTATGAAAATGAACAAACTAGAAAAGATTCAAAAATTATAGAAACTTTATTGGCGGATCCATTGGCTTCGGGTAATGAAATATGGTTTAACCAGATTATCGAAAGACAATCCAATGGCAAATACTCACATAGTGACGAGGTTATAATCGATAATGAGATGCAAGAATTCAAAATCCCTTCTCCAATACTATCAGCATCACTAAGAAACAATTTTCAACAACAAATTGAATCACCGAATAATTTAATAATTGAAGAAGTTGCAGACCCAGCAGAAGTTTCAGATTATATATTCATAATCAATGTATCTAATCAATTGAATAATTTTGACTACCCATTGGACACAAAGAACAAAATATTACTTAATGTTATTGACAATGTGGAATTTACCCCGAAAAGTTCTGAATCAACTCCTGTAACTTTTGAAAACAAATCACATAGTCATTTGATTAAGATAAATAGTCAGCTTGCTTATGAGGGGATAGTGGAATTTATTGAAAAAGACGTTGCGGCAACAGATGTATTTATTAACAACATGACCAATAGTAACGTTTATGAATTGTACAAGGCTATCAATTGGTTTTCACAAACTAAAGTGTTGGAAAATTGGATTCTTGCAAATATAAAAAATAAAATAAGGTTTAAAATAGCAACGAGTGCTGTACCAAAAGAAACAAATGAGATATCACAATTGGAAATAGCAAGATTCACTGATTTGGTAAATACTGAATTACAAGATGATTTTGAACGAAAAACAACCAAATTTTTCCAAAAAAATTTGGCTTGGTGGAAATTATATTATAAGAATGATAATGTGGAATATGATATTAAAGATTTCTTTTTGAAAAATTTCATGAATAAAAGTATTGAAAATTTTAATTATTTAAGAGGTAAAATCAGTCTGGTTGATGAAGAAACTATAAATAACCCATTATTGAATTTAAAGAACAAAGTAATCAATATTGATATTGCCGAAGATGTACAACCTGTGGTTTATCGTGCATTGCTAACTGGATTTATATACTACCAGCTACCTATCACACTTATTTCATTTTTTGCATATCAATTCTTTGGATACGGAGCTAACGAATGTGTCGCATTGGCAACTTTAGGGCTAGTTCTTGGTTTCAATCAAGTATCTAAAGTTTGGACTCAGTTCACCGATAAATGGCTTAACAATCTATATGAAGACATCAGAGTATGTCTTGGGAAAGAATGTATTGAAGATGGGTTATTAAAAGAATCAAACTTACAATTAGATAGAGACATCAAAGACATGTCGTTACGACAAGAAATCTTGAACGAATTAAATAAATAAATAAATAAATTAATTTAAGAATACATATATATACCTCAAAATAAAAAAGCCATTCTAATTAACACTCTAGTCTTCTACAAACTTGGAGGAGCTTGATCTTGATCTTGGTTATTTCCCCCATTCTTCAATTTCTGTTCCAATCTTTCAAATTCCTTCATTGCTATTTCTTCTTCAGGGTCTAATATCTGTACCACTTCTTTAACCTCTTCAATATAATGCATCAACATACTTTCAATCCCACCTTTCAAAGTATCTTCACTAGAACTGCATGATTTACAAGCCCCCTGTAGTTTAACAAACACCGTTCCTGTTTCTTCATCAAACCCCTTCAATTCAATATCTCCACCATCGTCTTGAATAGCTGGACGAATTCTCGTTTCAATCAATTCTTTAATCATGGACATCAACTCGGTTTCTTCTTCTGTCTCCCTTGTAGCCTCATCCACCAATTCTTTAGTAATAACCGGATGTTTCTTCGATGTCAAAAATTCATCCAATTTTTCAACCACTTCTGGTCGTAAATTGGCCCAATTCATATATTCCTCTTTGTTCACAGTAAGGAAATCATGACCCAACATAACCGATTTCACACCGGGGATCTTGAAAAGGGTTAATGCTAGTGGTGAATGGATCGCTTGGAATGTGGTGTTGAATTCAAACGTCTTATCTTCCATGGGTAGTATGGCAACTTCAGGGGAGATGAATTTGATTGCATTTGGATTCGGGGTCGGTAATGTTTTAAAAGTATAGAATCTTTTCGGGATATAGGAAAGAATGCGTCTGTTTAACATTTTGTCTATAGGAGTTGATGAATGAAGATGTTAAAGAAGAAGTGGCAAGAAAGAGAAAAATTTATTAGTAATTCACAGATTCGATTCCAAGATTTACTGTTGCTGCGAGAGAAGAGAAGAAATTCTTTGAGTGGAGAAAGAAAGGGAAAAAAAAAATTATGTGTGGTGCTTACTAAATCAGACTTTTCATTGGCTTGAGTGTTCCACCAACGTCATAGCATGTTCTAATGTTCCACGAAGTCATTTGTAACAACGTAAATCAATACGAAGTTAAATAAAGTGAAAACTGTACTATTTTATATATTTCCCTTAACATGTAGAAAAGAAATTTATCTTATATATATAAAAAAACCTGAAATTTGTTGAATATTTAAAATGAATAACCTAAGATGATAATATACCACTTTGTATATCCATTGTTAAATTTGCAATGGACATTGCTTTTCATGCTTGGTATATAAAACAAAGTTTAATCTCTTTACTCTTTATCTAAATCAATAAATTTACCACCTGCGGCAAATCTTGGGTTTCTTGGATCATTGATAAATTCAGCTGAGTTGGAAGAAGCAACAGATGCTTTATAGACTAAACTGTAAGTGATAGCAGCTAAAAAGAAAGGAAAATTTGTTAGTATTATATAAAACTTGAACGTAGAATTGCGGTTGGCGTGGCCTTGAAATTGACCATTGAACAAAGGCCCATCGTCTCAATTACATGAATGGTTCTGTTACTCCAATTGCTGTAATTGCACGTTGTTAATCGATTGTATTAAACAGTATCTTGTAATTCCATAATCCCTTGCTGATTCGTCCATCGATACAAACACATCCAACCTGCTTTGAAATTGTTAATCTTTTACATACCACCAAGAGCGTATGGCCAGTAGTACTTCAAAACTGGGAAAGGATATCTTTTTATAGCCATCTTTGATTATTCGTAATTGAAGTTATGTATAGAAAGAAAACTAAATGCTTTTTTCTTTAACTATTGCAATTTTTTTGAACGTTTTTTTTTTTCAAGGTGCGCTCAAAGTTCGGTAAAAGGTTTGGTTCAATGAATATTATTGGACAAGAAGTATATGCAGGAATGTACATTATGTGGCCAGGGTAGGCAATGCTATAAAGTTATACTAATTTCATATATACGTATTTCTGGAGTGTTTTTATGAAACCAACAGTTAGAATCGATTGAATTAGGATTAGGATTTGAATCCTTGACACTCCATTTCCCTGGGAACCACTTATTCAAATGCAATTCCCATTGCTCTATCGTTTCCAAATTTCTTATTGTAGCTGCAATTATAGCTGCTTGTAAACCATTATTGAAAAACAAGTTATTAATGGTTTTACATAACGGATCTAAAATTCTACTATCATAAGTGATATCAGCAGCGACAACATAATGGACATTACCTTCAATAGATACGTTTTCACCCCAAATTAATTGTTGACATCGTATAAGTTTTGAATCACCTAAATTATTCAATGCTAACGTCTTCTGTACATTATCAAACACACTTGTTGATCCATCAGTCATAATTATGCTATTGATTTCACCAAATTTGGTATGATAGTTTTTCGCAAGGGCGAGACTAACTAATCCTGTTCCACAGCCCAATTCCAACACCGTCTTGTTTTTAAAGTCATAAGGAGGTGTCAGGTGTCTGCTATTCAAGAAATTGGATAAATATAATGCTGCTTCCCATGTTCTTAACCCAGTTGTGTTGTTCCCAGATATAAGTTTCGGTGTTTCTTTAATTGTCACTGTGTCCTGATCACTTCCCGTGAATACCTCTTTGAATCCAGAGATATTGTATTTGATGATATCTGTTTTCGATGGATCCAGTTCTTTGGAATTTAGTATATCAGGATCACAGTATAACTCATATACTTCGTCTGCTGTTTCTTGGTTTGAGGCTTCAATGTGTTTGATATATTCTTTTAGTATTGTTTTTGTATAGTATGGGTTCAATGATGCTATAGTTTGAATGAAATCAAAAAATTCTAATTGCGCTTCATAAGATACATCATCTGTAGATATGGGTATATATTTTGCGGGAACCCTTTGCTCCACGAATGCAAATAGTCGTTTATTCATATATAAAGAAGAGACCAACTATATATATACATCTATTTTTTATTTTTTTTTTTGCGCATCAAATTCAAGCTTTCACACCAAAAGCACGAACTCTTTTAACACCACCATCAGGTATAATAGTTAATTTAATATGGGAATATGCTTTTGATTCATCTTTAACTTTAAATGAATGTTCTTTATCAGCACTGGTTTTGGAATCTTCAACAATGGTTTCCCAACTATCTGAATCAGCAACAATTTTAGATTCATCATCTACAGTGATTCCCTTAACATTAATTTTTTGTGGGAAATTACCTCTAAAATGTGCAGTATCAATGACAATTTCCAGTAATTTGGCAGGAGCACCCAATCTGATAATCACCCAATCGGTATGACCTGGTTCTCTAGATCTTTTAGTTTCCCAACCATCCGACATATCATGACCACGTCCTGGTAACAACAAATTATCAGCAGTACCGAAATGTTGATCACTAAATCTGATGGCAACACCACCATTTTGTACTGAGGCAAAGTCAGTGACACCATTAGATGATGCACTTGTAACTGGAACAACTTGTCCATAAAGTCTAAATCTAGCAATTCCACCATCTGGGTACATTCTTAATCTAGCATGAGTATAATTTTTATCAGTCAAGGAACCTCTTGAAAAAAAATGTTTTTGCAGTGGACCACATTCTACTTTAGAAATAACTTCTTCCCAATCACTTTCTTTAACATTCAGTAAATCATCATTGGCATCGAAATCTTGTAATGCTTCAACAGAAATATGTGGGGCATGATTACCATTGAAAAAAGCAGTGTCTACTTCACAAGCAATCAATTTTGCAGAACTAACACCTAATTTGAAAGTGACCCAATCGGCCTCTTGTTCATTATGCCTCCTTGTTTCCCAACCATCATACCAAGCACCAGCATATGTGAATCTGGTGGCATCTCTAATTGCCGGCTTTGGCTTGATTAAGTTCTCAGCAGCAGCAAACCATTCATCCGAGAAGGATATGATTTTACCACCAAGCTTTTCACCAATGACATCGGTGTATTGGGAGACAATTTGCTTTTGGAAATCTTGTTCAGAAAGAATTTTGGTCATTATGGGTTGTAAGTATGATGTTAAAAAAAAAGAAGTCAAAAAAAAAAACCAAATGTAGAAATGTAATTGGGAAGGGGAAGTCTGATCTATTTATATTGGGATCATGTGTTGAAAAATCCAGTTGTTGATTTCGGATCTTGCCGAGCGATAGCAAGATTGGGGAAAGCGGGTCTCATTAATATTCCTAAACAGGAGTTGGTAAATTGGTAGCTCATTTGGAATCACAAAAGTGAGATGCTAACGCCACACATCAAACTATTCCTGCAAGTTTCCATGGCTGCAATACTTCGGAACTCGTGGAATACGAAGAATGCGATTACGATCGACGTCAACATGACAAGGGACAAAGAAGAAGCGAAATGTACATGTTAAAAAAAACCTAGTGATTGGATTTGTTAAATATTAATAAATATCGGTTTTATAATACCAGAGTTATAGCCGATGGTTAGGAAAAAAATGTACCATAAGCTGGGTGTGGGTTTGAAAAATTAAAGTTTAAGCCGATCGTAAACGGAAAATGAAGAAAGCAAACGCATGAAGGTTAATTCCATATATTTTGACAGCTTACACCACACGCCTCCTCTACAGTTAATGTATATAAAGAATGTGCTTAGCCTTTTAAAAAAAAAATTCACACGTTTGTTACTTCACATTTGCTAGCTTCGTCAGCTTTCAATATTCAGCTACCGAAAATATGACTACCAACAACCCGGAAGGAAGTGAAACACTCTCTTCTTCCCCATCTGTGTCTTCACTGTCTAATAATGTACCCACGGATGAAAATACCCCAATCAAATTAGAAGCTAAATCAGAACTGGGTA
>JAKTVG010000021.1:0-56737 GCA_030557085.1 Candida gigantensis
ATATAGAGTATGCCACAGTCAAGAATGCACTTTTCTAAATTAAACTATATCGTATATGATTAAATGGATGGTGACATAAGCACTTACCATCGCACGAGTATCAGATCCAAACCATGTGGCTTTTATTAACTTATTTTTTAGTAATCCTATGGGGTTTACTCTGCTTCTTCTTGCTTCCCATGGCATTGCCATTCTTGGATTTCTTGCTAACCAATAAATTATTCTTCTTTGCACTTTCTGCTAATAATCGTTCCACTTGGTCACCATGACGAACACGCTTCCCATCCACTGTCAGTTCCTTAAATGCATAACTTATTGTAATCTTATTACCCATAAGAATCGTATTGTTCAATTTTTTTATACATAGGTCACTACTGTCAAAATCTTCATAAGTTAAAAATGCATATTTCATCGATTGACCATCAACATCGCGTCGTATAGTTGGATTTCGTATAAGTGTTCCGAATTTACTGAATGTATCCATTAAGAATTTCTCGTCAATCAATGGGTTAAGATTATTAATAAACAATTTGGCTCCAACATCTATATAATTTGAATTTGTCAAATCCGATTGAACAAAGGTTCCTATTGTTTGACCACTTGCATTATTCGTAGAAGATGATGATGATGCTTTGGCATCGATTTTCTTCAACTTTAAGGCCTTTCCGAAAAGTCTCACACCCCGTAGTATATCTGTAGTATATTTGGCATCTTTCATATTTTTAAACTCAACAAACCCATATCCTTGATGTGTTTTTAGGATTCTATCTTTTGGCATGTTTATTGACTTGATAGGTCCAAACTGGATGAATAATTCATACATCAATAATTCCGTTACTTGAGGATCAATATTTCCAAAATATAGCGATGCATTAACATTTCTATCTGAATCTGCCTGCTTCCTAAAGATTGTTGACATGGTTGATAGTCTTGTATTGAAGAGATGGATGTTGTATTTGCAAAGAAAAGAAAAAACTACATTTAGCAATTCGTTGGGTCGTGCACGTTTTACCAGAATTGTTTTGCTACCAAATAATGTAAACAACCTACTATCCTAGTAACTCTGAATCAACTATCTAAGTTTGTTTATGATCGTGGGAATCAATTACTTCTATCAGCGGCTTGACGTCACTAGGATCCTCAAAAAATGTCTTACTAAACGGCGGTAGCTTCAGTGATGTTTCTTCCGGTGCAGCATCAGACTCTTCATCGTCATTATCATCACTTGAGCTCTCTTCTGTACTGTCACTATCTTCACCCGAACTACTATCACTTGTTGAATTATCTTCTTCGTCGTCTATGCCGTGTGCTGATTCTATTATTCTATCTTGTATGTTATCGTCATTTGCAGCAACATATATGGACGGATATTCTAGGAGGATTTGATCCTTTAGCACTTTGGATATGGTGTTTAAGTTATCCAACTTTATCATCTTATTCTTATGAATCACGTCGTGTAAATAAAACTTCAAATTGCTTTTTTCCACTTCCTTGGTAAATTTATTATTGATAATGTTCATCGGTACTGAATCTTGCAACACCAATCCTTCTTTCAATCTATAACTTAAAAACTTTGTCAATTGTTCGCCCTCGTCGTTTAAAACTATCCATTCAATCGTCCACACAAACGAATTCAACTTTTTATCATACCCTGTTTTATTTGAATTTGATCGTGACATACCAGCAGGTAGCAGAATTATCAAAGTATTCTCTCTTTTTATTGAAGTAGAAGGCTCATTTAGAAATACTTTTCTAATAGCACTAATCCTTTTATCGATGTTTTGTTCCTGGTTCCCATCACGTTTAAATCGTTTGTTATTGGC
This sequence comes from Candida gigantensis, assembly GCA_030557085.1. Lineage (NCBI taxonomy): Eukaryota > Fungi > Ascomycota > Pichiomycetes > Serinales > Debaryomycetaceae > Candida > Candida gigantensis. The sequence continues at coordinate 1,824 of JAKTVG010000021.1, forward strand.
ACTTTGGTTCTGGTTTCTGCTTCGTTTGAACACATTTTTCGCTGACTTGACGACATCTTCTTTAGCTACTTGAACTTTACGGTCAACAGTGTTCAAAAAATTATAGTCTCTATTCAAATGAACGGGATCAGAAGACAATTCACTTCGATTTAGGTACTTGTTGGAATCGACTTTTCCTGTACATTCACGTTCGTGTTTGTGCTTTTTGTAGCATGGCAATGAACATGTCTTTATTTCACAAGCTGGACATGTGTATTTGAACTTAGCTTCATGACATATCGTACAGACAATATCTTCTTCGTCAAAGTCCATTGGTAGACTAGGCTTATGTATATGAGAGGGATTGTGGAGAATAGTGAGATGGAAGAACTAAAAAAAAAAAAAAATATCAACCAAACTGATTGGCAATGTCGCTTCAGGCCTCAATCGAAAAATACAGCAAAAAAAATTTTCGTTCTGAAAAACTCTAGTCGAACCGTGAAACTACAACTGAGATTAAACATCTAATTTGCAATGTTTAATAATACCATAAGAAGTCAGTTTCCATTCAAGAGTCTGGTTCTTTATAATAGTGTCAGATATAGAGGAAGAAGTACCAAACATACGAGAAGATCCGTTAATAAATTTACTACAGTTCAATTATTGCAAGATGTTGAACATCTTGGTGTCAAAGGTGAAATTAAACAAGTGAAACCAGGATTTATGAGAAATTTTTTACATGTTGGTAACAAAGCTTGTTATGTGAATGCAAATTGTCCTCCAAGAATTAAGGTTGTGGTACCAAAAGTTGAGACTGAAGTTGTTGAAGAAATTGAAGAAGTTGTTGAGGAAGATCTTGAAAAAGCAGAAGCAACTGCTATGTCATTAGAGGAATTATCTTCTTTGTTCACTACCATGAAGAGCCAACATACCTCGAGAACTTCCAAAAGGGTTAAAGCACATGATTTGAATATCAAAATGACTGAATATAACTTCGATACCGTCCAAGGAGGTGCAGCAACTCCAGGTCATGAACTGGAAGATACTCAATTTGATGAGGTCTATGAGGTGTCAGACAAATTGCCAAGAATAATAACAATCAGTGCACAAGATTTGCCATTTGGTAAAGAAGTGGTGATTGAAACTATTTCAAAGTTGGCAGGAGGAGCCAAAATTCATTCAATTGAAGTTACCTATACTGACACACCAGATGAACCATTAAGTATCATAACTGATGTTGGAAGATATAGAGTCAAACTTATTTCAGCAGATGGTAAAACCACAGTAGTACAAAAATTAGATGTTGAAGATGTTTCAAAGTAAGTGTATATATAGCTATTAATGTAAGGACATCATCAGCATAGAATGTAAATAGGTTTAATGAAATTATTTCGATTATTAAGTATTCATCATTCAATCAGATATCATCACTAATGATCTCTCTTTCTCTCTCCCCAAAAAAAAATTATCCAATCTTGCAGCACACTCTTTTTTTTTTTTTGCCATTATTACAGAGTTATTCATATCCCATGCCATTACAATATAGTCCAGCTAAAACCTCAAAAGTGTCTAAAAAACCAGGATCACTTCTGACATCGCCCATTAAGAAATTCCAAAAGGATGTTAAAAAGATATTATTGCCGTCTACAAGGGCGTACAATACTTCTATCAGAAAAGGAAGTCCAACCTCAGAAAATACACTGGAGGATAGACTTGTGTTAAAGGACTATAAGGTACACCTAGATTATCAGATGGACCGAAAAGAAGATATTATGGTTGCTATAGATACTATACTAGATAACAGATGGGCAGATCAAACGAAACTACACAACAGATACCCTACAAAAAACGCATCTGGATCTTTGGAGGAACAAATTTTTGGATTGAAAGGATTATCCAATTCAGTCAAAACAGAAATCTTAAAGTTTAGAAAGAATTTACCAGCAGGACTAATAACCACTACTCAACTATATTCCATTTTCCTAAATCAAAGTAATACATTTGTTGATAAATCTTTAGAGCAAAGAATTCAAGAAGGGCAACTTAAAAAGATTATAATTTCAAACGCGTCGCCAGTTATTCTGAGATCAGTGAATAAATACCAACTGGGGAAAGTCACTTATGGATACGAAAATGTTGAACTTATAGTCAAGACAAAGACATATGTTGAACTAATAAACAATGCTAAAATGACTTTGTTAGAAGAACTAGAAAGTGAGTCATCCTCCAATGATGGGCTACGACAAAAGAAACAAGTTTCAATATCAAGTTTGGAAAAATTCCAACGTTATCTACGAGATTATCCATCTCTATTACACATATCAGATATAAGTTACTTTAATGATGAAGAAATTACACATTTGATAAATGCAGGGTTTGTTACATTAACATCGAACCATTTAAACGAGATTGAAACTAATACATATGCAATTTCATATCCTAGTTGTGGAACATATTTGAAATTGGTTAATGCTGGACGCTCCTGGTTGGTTAAAACGTTAAACAAAGGAAAATACAAGGAACTTTTAGAAGATGAGATTATGGTTAAATGGGAAGGTGTTAATGCCGTTGGTGATTCGAAAATGAATAATTTCAGAGCACCATTTTATGGGTACGATTTGAATTGGGTCTTGGCTGATTCCTTAGGAGCAGGAGTTGTAGAGGTTTTCAATACGCCTGTTGGAAGAGGTTGGAGACTTACAGGTAAGATATAAAGGAATATTTACGCTTTAAATATATCTGTATATTTTTTTTGAGGTTGAATTATAGATGTACAAATGTCTAAGTACCGTTATTATAAAATGAAAGATTATAAGTTGAGGGGGAAACCTCATTACATCTTGATTCTTTGTTTCTTTTGCATCTTCTTTGCTTTCTTTTCAGCGGCTTTTTTATCAGCTTTCAATTGTTCTTCTCTAGACAAGTTTCTTAATCTATCACGTTCTTCTCTTTTCAACTTAGCTTGTTCTTCGGCCAATTGTTCATTTTTAGCTTCTTCTTCAATTTTCTTCAATTTTTCAATCTCACCTTCTCTAGTCTTGACAACTTTCTTAACAGCTTCTGGTCTAAATGTAATTGCACCATCAGCCAATTTATCAACCAAATTGAAGACTGCTTCTAAAATGGCACTAATTTGTTTTAATTCATTCTTAGAAGTGGTTGCTTTGGTGCTAATAATGATTCTTCTCTGTGGGATCAATTCTCTCAAAGTAGTTGGTTTTTCAATTGCTTGATCGGTCAAGGCAATAAATTTAACATAGCTGGCACTTTGTAAAGTCAAACTGTTTTTCAATTCTGGAGTAGTGGTCTTGTCTTGAAATTCGTTAGCTTCACTCATATAAACAAAACTTTCTGGCAAGTTTGGAGAATCAGAAGTCTTACATAATGATAAAAAGTAATTGAACTTTCTAGCATCATTCATACCTAATTTGGAAACAATGGCAGAGATGAAATTATCATAATGGGCCAGTGGAGTAATTACAATTTCAACTTTATCTTCTGGAGCAGCAACATTATTAGTAAAGAAGGAAAACAAAGTTTCTAAAATCCAAAGGAAAATGTTTTGTCTTGGAACCAAACTGAAATTAAATTTAACACTGGCAATGTTGACTCTACCAGTAGCGTATGAAGAATAATTTTCGGAATTATCTTTAACGTACAATTGATTTTTGGTAACTCCAAATTGATAAAATTGTTTGTTCATAGTTTCGGAAATCCCAGAAAGGTATCCAGTAACTCTGGTTTTGTTGTAGAAATCACCAGCTTTGAAAACAAGGGCAAATATCAAAATAAAACCAAGAGTAAACAATTCTAATCTCCAATCTCTGATTTGAAGACGTTCTAAGATGGACATTTCATTTAATTGTTCCAAGGTGTAATCTTTGGCACTGTTAAATAAGTTAGTAAGTTGTCCTCGTTATTCTTTTTTATTTAAGTCAATTAAAGTAGATTATACATACCCTTCTTGTGCAATAATTGGGAGGAGCTTGTTTAAAGCTTCAAAAATCATGGTTCAGTAGTTGAATTGAGTGGGGGGTGCAAGTAAAGTATTAGGCAATGTTGAAAAACACGGAGAGCACGAAAATTTTTCTGTTGGTGGTCAAACTAATATTTTGTTGATTCTTTTGTCGACCTACCACGGTCGCCATACATTAATTATCAAGAAAAAAATGGAACATCAAAATATAATACTGTACTGGGCTATAAAACTATTTAGAAATAAATATTAAGTTTGTATATCTATGTTTATTCTTTTCTTTTTTTGCTTGCTGGTTCTTCTTCATTCAACTCAGATTGATCTTGTTTATACTGACTCAATCCTTCATGAACAGCATTTTTCACCAAATCTCTTAATGCTTCTTCTGGGTTCTCACTTTCTAAAATAGCTTGAATCTTTTTCTTTCTTTCTTCCAATTCTTCAGGTGTCAATTGTTCATCTCCTTCTTGAGCCGCATCGTTTTCCAAAGTGTATCTGATCTCATGACCATCAATGTTCCCCGGCACAGGCAAAGATTCAAGAAATTCTTTAGCTTGAATATCTTCTTCAGTAGCATCAGGTTTATCATGAGCCAATGTTTTCAAATATTCTGCAACTTCAGGGAAATCGTCATCATCTTCAATATATTGCTGTGCAGTCAACCCATCATTATTCTTTATCTTATTATCCGCATGCAATTTCTCTATCAAATATTTGGCAGTTTTCAAATCTTCAACGTGATGTAATGGTGTGTCTCCTTCATCATCTTGAATATTTATATCTCCTCCATTGTCAATTAAATATTGTAATAAACCAAGATGGCCATACGATGTAGCTGCATGTATTGGTGTATACCCATTAGGATCCTTTGAGTTTGGTGTATATTCATTGGATGTTATGTATTGTTCGACTATTTGTTTTTGATTATCAGCTGCTGCTGTCCATATATTTGAAACCATTGTTCAATGTGTCTTTTTATAACAGTTGTATGAAGTGTGATGAGTTGAGATTGAGTTTTCTCTCGCTTTCCATGGTGAGGCAATTTTTTTTTTCCAGCCCTTTGTTGGGCTGCCACTTCCGAAGTTGTTGCAAAATTCGAATAATCAAAATAATAAAAGGATACATTGGTATGTGAATACGTTAATATAGAACTGAAATAACTACGGAATACTATAAATAAAAAAACTAAAATATTAGTTTATGGTATGAAAAGCAAAGGGGGTGAAAATTTATAAATAAAAAAGGCAATCAAATTAATCAAACACCAAATTAAAAAACCAAACGGGTAGACAACACAGACAAACTTTTTTTGCTCTCTGAATAAATAATGCTTCTCTAAAGTTTATTAAACGTGCATTCTAAAAATTAAACTCAGATTCATTATCATTTTCAAATCTTGCACGTTTCTTATCGTCATAAACAGGGTATGGTGGCTCTTCTTTGAGATTTTGTTGATGTGGAACAGCAAAATGCTTATCTGGTGAATTCTCTTCGCTGGTGGTTGCTCCCTTTTCTTTATGTGCACCGAAATCCCATTCTTGAGAATCAACATCATCGAAATACTCGTCTTCATCATCAAAGGCCAGCTCTTGACTATCTTGTGCATAGTCAGGGTGTCTCTTTGGTGTTTCTGCTCCATACTCGGCTCTACCACGCAATTTGCCGTATGTTTCAGGTCTGTCTCTGTGGAAACCATCTTCTTCTTCATCTGAGGATGGGTAGTAAGTTTGTTCAGCAGTGATAATAGCTCTGACTTCTTTAGGTAATTTATCTGGACGATAGAATCTAAGATCAATTCTCCCGACAATGTAAAGTAAATTAATGATGATTTCAAATACACCCCAAGCAACGTACATGAACCATTTACTTTCAGCTGGACTTGCGTATCTATGTTGTCTTGCTTGAAACACAACTATTGCTCTTCCGATTGCAGGAATAAAAATTAAGAGTGTAGTTATTGCTAAAATTGCCATGGAAACATTATGTTTCAAATCACCTCTTTGGTTTGATAAGCCTTTAACCATCTTGAAATGATGATGAGTGGCAGCAATAACTCTAGTGGCATGTCTATGATTAGAATTTCTCTTCATGAATGAGTTTGCCGCTTTTTTGGCAGCACCCTTTTCAACAAAGTAAAAAGGAGCAAAACTTTCAATCCACCATGGTTGATAAGTGTATCTAAGTTGATCCTTTTTCGTTGGAAGCCAAAAAGAAAGAAAAATAAGCGATATCGATGTCAAACTGTACAAGATAACCATGATAGATGAAAATTGGACAACTTTAACCCAAGAACGATACGACTTCCAACTTAAGAAATCCAAGTAAGGAACAAACGAAGCCAACACCGTCACTGCAATCAACACCACCACAAAGGCGTAAGTAATGAACATAAAGCTCCAGAATAATTTCCTAGCACCACCGACTGGATGTCTCCATGTGAATAATCTTTGAGCCAAAATAAGATTTGCTGAAGTAATAATAACAGAAGGAACCAAAAGGAAAAATTCACTGACCAAACCAACAACAACTTTGGTTACGTCATTACCCCAAACTGCTCTTGTAGCAAAACCAATCACTTTCATGAAACAATAGAATATCCAAACATACGAAAGATTGAAATGATGACCTCTAGTCAGGTTAATGATAAGGATTATGATATGGAGGAATGCCACAACACCAAAAAGTGCGGCAAATACGATTGAAGGAGCAACATCCTGTGGTGAAGGATAACTTCCAAAAAGATTGATTTGAATTCCAATACTGTAATCCACAATTGCTGGTGGGACTACTGGACCCAATAAGTTATGTGAGAAATCAACTAATCTTTTGATACCTGTACCAGTTGCGGCCCCATTATTAATTTGTTGCAAGAGGTTCAACACCCCTTCCGCGACAGTAAATTCTTGATCTACCATTTAGTGCCTTTGTTTATAATATGAATGAAGGGAACTTGAGATAGATTCAAACTAGCAAGTAATGAAGAACACAGGGTCGTGATGAATATATAATTGTCGAAAAAGTAGGAAAGAAAAAGTGGTCTACAGTACCTTAAAAAAAAAACTTCTGACTTGATGTTATTCAAGTAGTTGGAAAATTTTTGATGATGGATAAGAGTAGTAGATTACTGAAAGAAGAAAAACAAGTCATATGTTAGGGGTTTAAAATTTAATTTCATGTATAATCACTTTTTGTGGACCATAGTACTTCCGAATCGGTGTCTAATGTGTTCAAGTGTAGTTAAAAAGAAAAGCCCAAATGGTTTAATTAATTAATGAAGCACACATCTGATGTATCACCATATTTGGGTAAAACCAATTTCCTCATCAACAAACTACGCAAAAGAAAAAAAACGTTCTGCATAACCCCACATCAGACAGATAATCAATCAATCAACAATATGACACCTCAAACAAAAAAAAAGATCTTAAGTGATTGATTTTCGAGAAAGAGGAGAGATGCTACATAATTTAAGTTAAGCTATTTTGCAATCCTCGACTTCGTGTTTCTCCACTTTTCTGCCAGATTGAATTGAAAGCCAAAATGTCTTCTTATTGTTGTTGTTACTATCAACATATTTAACTACAATAAATACTCTAAAAGTTAACTCGGCATAATTGAAAAACTGGACTTCGCACCGAGAAGAACAATAAATGAAATTACCCCTCGGCAAATATTACACAAAACTTGTTTATTTTCTTATTTACTCTATTCGGATATGTCTGATGCCTCGTTTACCCAATTAGGAAATAATAATTAATTTTTCCGTCTCGCGCAGGGTAGAGAAGGAGAAGACATACAAAAAAATGTCCTACAGTGACGAACTATGGCTCCACGATCCTTTTAAACATATTGCTGCTGACATCACAATTATAATGGGTGCAATATGTTTGTTAAAGTAAAATCATAATCAGCCACTTGCATTTTCGGTTAATGATAAACTTTGCAAAAGTGGACTTGAAAAACAATAGCTGCAAGTTATATAAGAAATAGTGGCTCAATTAAACTTGGTATCTTCTTTCTTTATTTAGATATTTATTTAAATAAACAGTGTATTGTTAACCAGAACAATATTGTAACTAGAATCTGAACTCATCATCGTACTTAACCAGCCTACAGCTCTGAGGATATGGTATGAATGGATCCTTCTTGTCTGTTGGGTAATATGAGTATGAACTAGTATTGGTGAGTTCTTTCTTTGGGTGGCTAAAATCCCAGTCATTTGAATCAAGATCCTTCGAAAAATTGGAAAATGTCTCTTGATCTTCATCACTACCTGGCACTGCGCGAACCAGATACACATGTGGTGGATTCTTTTCAATATGACCATAACTCTTGATAGATTCTTCATATTCATCTTCGGATGGGTAATATGATTGCTCGGTGGTGATAATTTGTCTAACCACCAAAGGTAATACGTCTGGACGGTAAAATCTAAGATCAACTCTGCCAACAATATACATGATACTGATTAAACTTTCAAATACCCCCCAAGTTACGTATCCGGCCCAGGCACTTGACGCTGGACCCGCGTCTCTAATCTTTACGACATTAAAAGCAACAACAGCTCGGATAATTGCTAATATCCAAATTAAAATTGTACAAATTATCAATATTCCCATAGAAACATTATGTTTTAAATCACCTCTTTCATTTGATAAACCTTTCACGACTTTATAATGATGATGTGTTGCTGCGATGACACGAGTTGCGTGTCTATGATTTGAATTTCTTTTCATAAATGTTGCTTCTGCCTCTTGTGCTGCTCCCTTTTTGACAAAATAAAATGGTGAAAAACTTTCAATCCACCAGGGTTGATAAGTGTATCTGTTATGATCTTTCTTGGTGACAGGTAACAATAATGATAATGCAATAAGTGCAACTGATGTAAGACAATAAAGAACAATAACAATAGAAAGGAATTGAAGTGCTTTTGCCCATGAAAAGAATGATTTTTTGCTTATGAAATATAAATAAGGTACAAATGAAACCACGATTGTGACTGCACTCATAACCAAAAATAAAACATACATCACATACATGACGTTCCAAAATAATTTTCTAGATCCACCAACAGGATGTCTCCAAGTAAACAAACGAGCTGCTAAGATAAGATTAGCTGTGACAATCACAAATGTGCTCAAAATTAACAAGACTTCAGACAGTAGACCTTGAGGTATTCTTAATATATCTAATGCCCAACTTGCTCTCAATGCAAATCCCACTGTTTTCATCAAACAATAAAAAATCCAAACATAAGATAAATAAAAATGGTGACCTCTTGATTCATTTATAATAAGGATGATGGTATGAAAAATTGCAAATACGCCAAATAAAACAGTAAATACAATCGAAGGAACAAAATCCCCACGATTGGGATAATTACCGAAAAGATTATAAAGGTTGGCAACATTATAATCTACTAATGCTTGTGGCAACTTAGGTCCCACTAAATTATGTGCCAATTTAACTAAAGGCATAATACCTGTACCTTCCATTGGACCATCAACTACTTGAAGTATTAAGCGAATAACACCTTGGGCTACTGAGTATCCTTCAGACGACATAGTTGCAAAAAGAATGAGTTCTTAACAAAATTTAATTTAGCCAAATTCAACCAGTGACAGACAATACGCTTGGTATATATATTAAGCAGTAGATTTAGGGAAGTTTATGAGGAGTATTTGCAAATACTTTAAGGTTCTCCAAAATGAATCTGTCTTTATTCGAAAGTGGAAAATATCTCCATGACACTTAATCCATGCATAAATTATTACACAAAACTTTGTAAATCTTCTACTCCCCACATTTTGATATAGAAGTGCCTGTTGCAATTTTCCCTTTTCATATATATATATATCATAACCCTGGCTCGTACAGGAAATAGCTTTTAATATTGGGTGACAGCAAAGCATGATCAATAGGGGGCGACCTTTAGTGATCAATGTAAGAAAGTTGAGGCGATTTGAAGCGAGTTTTGTCAGTCTGAAGGTGCGGTTCAAAGCCAATAATTTCAATGAAAGAAGCAACACCCAACTCTAATGTAAAGTAAATGTTAATAGTGAAGTCGTAAAAGTAGTAGTTACGAATATCCTGTATAAAATTACTTACATTTGGCACATTCAGTGTAACTTCTATACCATATTCCCTCACTCTGGGGTTGTACCACTCTGTGTTTTTGCTCTCATGTTTTCATATTCGATCTTTAGAAATAAGGCTATGTCTTATTTCTGACATTTATGCAAAGTGCATTGAGATATTATTCACTAAACAGTATTGTCTTGTGAGACTTCGGGGTTGTTAAACAGTGCTCTCTGTATTTTTGATGGAAGGGATTTATTTTTGTACGTTTTTTGGGAGGGGGATTACAATGTGACACAATAATGAGGATGCAGCGCGGTTGACTGTACCAGATTTATTGTCTGAGAAAGAAGATCAAGTAAAGTATCTTGTAAATACGAAATATGCCTTTACGAAACTTGGCTCATCTTGTCGATATCCTCGTAATAATGTTACTCAAAACTTGTTTGTCAGAATGCAACCAGCGGCTTGGGTTTACGATTGGAGATAAACTCTGCCACCCCTGAGCCAATCTTGATGAAAAAGAAACAATACAATCACACATCGAGGCTCTGTTAATTTACTCCCTTATATATCATCCCTGATCTCTCTCTATATAAGTTTATTTTTCATTTATTCGTTATATTCTTTTTTCGGTTTAGTTCTACACACGTTATACAATTGCTGCTACTATTTTCAAACAGTGTATTCATTAAAGTTGGTATATTCATTCTTTATTTACGTATTTAATTCAATAAACAGTACTCTCTTTTGTTAACCAGCACAAAATTAAAACTAGAATCTGAACTCGTCGTCATGCTTAAGCAGTTTGCTGCTCTGAGGATATGGGGGAATTGGATCTTTCTTATCCGTTTGGTAATATGGATTTGATGGATCTGAACTAGTATTAGTGAGTTCTTTATTTGGATGATTGAAATCCCAATCATTTGAATCAGTATCTTTGTAGAACTCGAAACTTGATTCTCTATCATCATCAATAACTGGTGCTGCTTGTGTCAGATATGCATGAGGTGGATTCTTTTCCACGTGATTATAGTTCTCCACTGCGTCTTCTTCATCTTCATCTTCGGATGCGTAATGTGATTGTTGATTAGTGACGATTTGTCTGACTTCCAATGGCAACCTATCTGGACGGTAGAATCTAAGATCAACTCTACCAACAATATACATGATACTCATTATACATTCACTTACCCCCCATGTGGCATATGCAAACCATGCATTTGATGTTACGCCGCCATCTCTAATTTTCACCACTTTAAATGCAACGACAGCTCTGACTATTGCCAAAAAAAAAACAAAAATAGTGGTGATTATTAATATCCCCATAGAAACATTGTGTTTCAAGTCACCTCTTTGATTCGACAACCCTTTCACGACTTTATAATGATGATGTGTTGCTGCAATGACACGAGTTGCATGTCTATGATTTGAATTTCTTTTCATGAATGTTGCTGCTGCTTCTTGTGCAGCTCCTTTTTTGACAAAATAGAAAGGAGCAAAACTTTCAATCCACCAGGGTTGATAAGTGTATCTATTGTGATCTTTCTTGGTGACTGGCAACAATAAGGATAATGCAATAAGGGATACCGAAGTAAGACAATAAGCAATGACCAGCACAGAAAGAAACTGCACTGATTTTGCCCATGAAAAGAATGATTTCTTACTAATGAAATACAAGTATGGCACAAACGATGCAACAATTGAAATTGCACACATGACCAAGAATTGAACATACATCACATACATGAAATTCCAAAACAATTTTCTAGATCCACCAACAGGATGTCTCCAAGTAAACAAACGAGCTGCTAAGATAAGATTTGCCGACACGACAACGAATGTACTTAATAATAGTAAAACTTCAGACAGTAGACCTTGTGCTATTCTTAATACATCCAATGCCCAGCTTGCTCTCAATGCAAACCCTGCTGCTTTCATTATACAATAAAATATCCAAACATATGATAAATAAAAGTGGTGGCCTCTTGATTCATTTATAATAAGGATGATGATATGAATAATTGCAAATACAGCAAATAAAACAGTAAATACCATTGAAGGAGCAAAATCCCCATGATTAGGATAATTACCGAAAAGATTATAAAGGTTGGCCACACTATAATCTACTAATGCTTGAGGCATTTTAGGACCCATTAAATTATGAGCGAATTTAACTAAAGGCATAATACCTGTTCCAGATAGTGGCCCATTTTGTATTGCCAAGGTTAAATTTATAACACCTTCTGCTACTGTGTATTCGTCAGTCGACATGGTTGTGGAAGTTAAAATATAATATTAGGTTGCAAAAATAATGAGGTACAAAAAAAAACTTAATTTACCAAAAAATTTAGCCATTGATAGACATTACATTTGATATATATATTGAACACTTTATATCAAAGAGGCTATTAGGAGTATTTGTCAATATGCCAAGTATCTCTCAAACAAATCATTCTTTATTCTAAAATGGAAACTTTTTCAATTACGTTCGATCCAAGTTTGTGGATGGGGGATTCACTGTGCAGGATTCCTTACACAAAAATTCAAATATTATCCGCACCGCAACTTTTAACTATGGAGCGGAAGAGGATAGCGGGTAATATCTACCTCGAAGCACCAATGACAAATTTCCCTTTTCATATAATATATCATTCCCCCGCCTCATACAGGAAACATTTTAGTCTAATGTAGAGCAACTGGAAAGCTCTTCCGAGTGGAACGGCCCGTAATGTATGATTACGATCGACGTATTTCCCTCAATTAGGTTTCCTATTTTGTTTGCTCGGTGGCTAAGCGGTGGCTAGAAACATCTCTCTCTTACAAAAAATAAAAATAACGTCAAAGCTACACATACTTTGCATTACAGAGAAGCAACCGGCTAGTATATTTATGAACCCTCTCGAGTTGTGGGGAATTAAAGTGAGGGTCAAAAAAAAATGGGGTTTTATATTTTACGGAAATATCAATTGTTTATAAGTCCATACCCAACAATTCACCCACAGCAAAGATAATCAAGATGGAGCTGTGTATTCGAAAGGGAGCCAGCCTCAGGGATATAACGTTTTAGTATAGAATGGCCCCCCTTTGAACGGTTGATCGAAGTATGCACACACTTTACAAATCATGCTCATAACACCAGTAATGCACCGTTATGCCTTTGTTAATGAAACAGCTTAACTAGGATGCGATGATCATTGTTACAAAATAAGTAACAAACATTAAAATTCCTTCTAAATTGCAAAAAAAAAAACTCTATTACGTAAAAACTCTATAATATGACTCAAGGTCTAATCTATAAAAAAGAAATCTAGATCTCAATACTATACTTCTTGTATACTTTTTCGACTAAATCGCTCAATTCTTTCTTTCTATCATCATCACACCATGATCCTTTGATACCGTTCAAAGCAATGATTCTCCATTGATCTTTAGAAAATCCAAATCTAGTGTGAACAACTTTATAATTATCCAATATATACCCACCGAAATAAGCAGGATCATCGGAATTAATTGAAAATGGCACATTCATTTCGAAAAACTTATCAATCGGTAATTCTTTCACATCTTTAACAACTTGTAATTTCACATTAGATAAAGGACACAATGAAAGCATTGTTTCTTGTTCTGCTAATCTAATCATTAATTCTTCATTTTGATGAGAATTAACACCATGATCGATTCTGGACACTTTCAATAAGTTCAATGAATTGCTCACATATGTATGATCACCTTCTTCACCTGCATGAGCTGTCAATCCAACATCAGGGAAATTTTCTTTGATATGAGCATAACACTCGGTGAATAATTCAGGAGGGAATGGTTTCTCACTTGAGTCCAACCCTAAACCATGAATGATTCCATCCTTGTAATACTTAGATGCAGAATGAATAGTTTGCAACCCGTGTTCAGCAGGCAAATGTCTCAAAAGACACATAATCAATTTGTTAGTTGTCCCATATTTGGTGTTGGCATCTTTACAAGCACGATTAAACCCTTGTACAACGGTATCGATTTCAATTTCTCTCTCGACATGACCTTGAGGATCAAAAAACACTTCGGAATGATGACACCCATCCGCATGTGCTTTGGCGAAATAATCCATTGCCAAATCATAAAAATCATCTTCAGTGATCAAAACACTCATTCCGATATAATAATGGTCTAAGAAATCTTGCAAGTCGGCAAATCTATTGTATCTATCATTACATTCCTCAATTGTTTTAGGGAAAGCGGAAGGTAAGGTAATATTGTTTCTTTGTGCCAATTTGAATAATAATGATGGTTCTAAAGTCCCTTCTAAATGAACGTGATGTTCACATTTAGGTAATTCCCTAAGAAAGTTTTCCATATGCTCAGTACATTCGAATTGTGCCATTTTATATTGCTATGTCGTTAATAAACAAGTAAGAAATAGTTCAGATATAATGGAACCCAAAGAAATATAAGCTTTATATATATGCCAAGGGTTTTGAAATAAAAATATTTTTTTGACTTGTTTTGAGATCTAAGGCCCATCGCACAAATTTCTTTTTTTTTTCCGAATTAAATTTCAGATCTAGTACTATATTGCCGGATAATCCTTCGGAACATTTGCCACAATCTTTTGCCAGGCACTGCATGGTTAAAGAAACAACTTTTGGCAGCCAAATTTGTGTACTGCAAAAGGAGGCACGAAAATATCAACTTGATCAGTGAATAGATAATGTATATTCCATATAAACACTAAAAACAAAGCTGCAATAAAGCTTGACTTGCTCAACAAGAAAAAAAAAATATATTTTGAAACAAAAAGGGGGTCATAAAAACGTCATTAAAACTAGTATACATAGATTCTTCATTTAAAATAACGATATTATTGTCAGTCCTTTTTGTTTAAAACTTGATCTGCCCAAGTTGGTAAAACAAAAGCAGCTTCGTGGATTTTCTTGTTGTAATATTTCAAATTCTTGGCAACGAATTCATCAGTCCAATCAAATCTAATTGGTTTAGAAACATCAGCATTTGGATCTTTAGAACAAACCATAAATCCAATTGATCCTGAAGGGTAAGTTGGGATCATAGTGTATGCGTATTCGGCAACTGGGAAGATTTCCTTACAATCTTTCTTCAATTTTGAAATAATATCCATGTGGATCCACATGTTTTCAGCTTGAGTGGTAATAACACCTTTTTCAGTCAAAGCATCTTTCAATAATCTAAAGTATGGTTTTTGGAAAAGGGATTCAGCTGGACCTTCTGGATCAGAAGAATCAGTGATGATAACATCGAATTGATTCTTATATTCTTCCAAAAATTTGAATCCATCACCAATATGAACTTTAGTTCTTGGATCAGCATAAGATTTAGCCATGTTTGGTAAATATTTCTTAGAAACTTCAATGACAGTTTCATCAATGTCACAAAGCCAAGCTTCTTCAATTGATTCGTGTTTCAAGATTTCTCTTAAAACACCACCATCACCACCACCAATGACAAGAGCCTTCTTTGGGTTTGGGTGAGAGTTCAAGGCTAAATGAGTAATCATTTCTTGGTAAGAGAATTCATCACGTTCAGTGACTTGGATACAATTATCCAAGACTAAAACGTTACCATAAGTGGTTGATTTGAAAACCAAGACATCTTGATATTTGGATTTTTCAACGTGGAGAACTTTTTCAACTTTTAAAGACATGGCTTGACCTGGCCACATGGTATCGGAGATTTCAGCGAACCAACCATCTTTGATAGCTGGGTGAGTTAATTCTTGAGCCATTCTAAATCAATTAAATTTCTAGCAATTGAGGAGGGGGATGAATTGGAAGAAGAAGAAGAAGAAGAAGGAGAAAGGAGTGGTGAATGAAGAAAAAATTTTCATTTTGTAGTCTGCGATAATCAACGGAGTCAAATTACAAGGAGCAAAATTGCCAATCACACAAAATCATTTATAGGTAAGAAGCGTCAGTTCCTATATGGGAAACTCCAGCCGTTCAGGACATACACTCACATAGGAAACAAGACGAATGTTTCTTTATATTCTAAATGGTTTAAGACTTGTAAATAAGCGAATTAAGAAATGAGATAAGATACCAAATTAAACCAATGATTTTGGCAAAACAATTTGCTCAACACGTGCGAAGAAGTAACAATTTTTCAAAACATTTTGATGGATTATTTCTACAAATATTTTTCATAAATAATTCATTTCAATTATGAACCCAACTTCGAGTAACCATTGACGTTTAGTAGCCTTTTGTAGGAAAATCCTCTTAAACATGTGTCTATAATACCTTTTCAACTGGTCTTTTTTGCAGCACAGTCAGTGACATTAAATTCTGTCCTGCATACATGGCATTTTACTTTTTTGTAGTTGGAGAAAATTTTCAAATCTTCAATTTGATAGAGATACAACAAGTCCAATATAGATCAACATACTATGTCAGAAAACGAACAAAAACAAGAACCAACGCCGTTGAAATTGTCTCCAGATAATGCAATCAATGGATTTGAATGGTGGAGAAGATCTCTTCAGTATCAAACTGGATTAGGATTGACAGATACCGAAAAATCACAATATGAATTTGACTATTTCAATAGAAATCTTGATCAAAAATGCAATGATTGTACCCAATATCGTGATTGGATGATGGAATATTCTCCTTCTGTGCTTTTCATGATGGATAGTATTAAAAAGTTGAGTAAAGGAAATGAATCGATAATAACCAAAGATAACATCAATTGTCAGGTGTGTGATACCACAATAGGTGGTGGATTCCACCCAGACGAAGGGATCTTGTTGTGTGCCAACTGGATAAGAAATAAGTGGCATTTGGAAAATGTTTTAACTCATGAGTTGGTCCATGCGTATGATTACTTGAAGTTTGACATGCTGTATGATAACTTGAGACATCATGCCTGTACAGAAATCAGAGCTTCTATGCTTAGTGGGGAATGTAGAATATTCGAAGAGATTAGGAAAACCGGGTTCAGTGGATTTGGAAAGAAGTTTCAAACATGTATCAAGAGACGTGCTATATTATCTGTAATGAACAATCCAGAATGCAAATCAGAAGAAGAAGCTGAAAAGGCAGTAAGTACTGTTTGGAATTCATGTTTCAATGATACTAGACCGTTTGAAAGAGTTTATAGATAGAGGAGAATATACCTTGTATATAGAATAATGCAAAAATTTAGAATAATAATGGCAAAATTGACAATGAAAAAGAAAGTTTCCCTGTACTCAATTACATAATGGAAATATGTCGGTTGCATCGGAGATAATCAAGAATTATAATATACGCAAAAGAACTTTTTCTTTTTTTCGGTACATCATGTGAATAATGATTCTTGTCAAACTGATAGTTATTCCGATGAACCAGTTGAATGACTATTAATTCTTTCCCATGGGTTCGATGTATACCTGCTGATACCGTACTTACGAAGCCTGGTCTATGCAGAACGGGAGAATCGTGGAGTTAAACTGCAAACGTTTTGTGTAACATTGCTTATCCTCAATGTTGGATTAATTTTGTCTGGACGAACAAACCGACTCATCCCTTATTTTCCGAAATTAATAATCTTTATAAAATTGATGGACGATTGTAACCCTACGATTGTCAGTACCATTGCAAAGGTATAAAAAGAAATCAAGGCCACCTCAAATTGAAAAGGAATAAAAAATCCATATATATATATATAAAAGACATTCATTTACAACAGGATAACAAAAAGCTGCAGCTGAACTCCGATTGAAAAAAAAAAGTCCCAACGTTTGCCATTGTTTGCTTCCCACCGACTTGCTACGAGAAATCAATAACTGTATCACGCAACGTATATAAAACACTTCCTATTTAGCTATTCATTGTTCCGTCTGTACCAAGTCATCCTACATTATAAATACAATGCCAAGAACAAGCACGCTGGAGAAATTGAATGCGATTTCCGAAAAGAACGCAAGACGGAAATCATTGACATTTGACAATGAGTATATATCTTCTTCTGAAGACGACATCAATAAAGTTGAATTATCAGATGAGACCCCACTTAAATCCCAAATGTTGACAGAAGAGATTATTACTAAAACAGGTGAAGATCTGTCAGCATCGAGTATTTCCCAGACCTCCGTACGATCCAGGAGAACTAGACGTACTGATAGTCAAGATTCTTCAGTTACTATTGATGGTTTGATAATTGATGTTTCTAAAAGAGAAAAATTACTATCAAAGAAAAAACGACAACTAGAAAAGAAACCTGCATCAGATACAACGAAATACTTGTCTAGATTCAATGATATTACATTTAAAGCTAAATCGGCATCAATATTTGATTCCGATGAGTTTTATAGCACGGACTTTTTTGGAATGTATATTTTATTTTGGTTGTCAACTGCCTTTGCCATGCTTAATAATTTGATTCATACTTATTTCGAAAATTCTACTCCACTTTTACAATGGCATGTTGTACAAATCTTTAAGCAGGATTTATTTACTGTAGCATTGGTTGATTTGGGTATGTATTTGTCCACTTATTTTGCATTCTTCCTTCAATTTGGTTGTAAAAAGGGGTACATATCTTGGAAAAGGTTTGGATGGTGGACACAAGCAACTTATGACGGTATATTTTTATTCTTTTGGTTATGGGTACCGCTGCTGAATTGTTTAAACTTTTCATGGATCGCTAAAGTTTTCTTGGTATTGCATAGCTTGGTGTTTATTATGAAGATGCATTCATATGCATTTTACAACGGATACCTTTGGCTGGTATATAATGAAGGATTATTTTCAGAAGAATACCTTGAAAAATTAAAGAATGGTGAAGTAAGTTTACCGAATGGACATACCAAGAGCGAAACTGAAAAAATTCTTCAAGATAGTATTGCGTTCACCAAGTATGAATTAGAATACCAATCTCATGCAACGACTGACAATCCAGATGACCTTCATGTGTTTGATGATTCAAGAGTGGAGAAACCATTTGATGATTTATTTGAAGAAGGTTTGATCACATTCCCGGAGAATATCAATTTGTTCAATTATTTCGAATACAGCATGTTCCCAACTTTGGTATATACATTGAATTTCCCAAGAACAAGAGAAATCAGATGGACATATTTATTTGGAAAGGTGTGTGGAATATTTGCAATCATTTTCTTGATGATTACAATTGCTGAAAACAATTTATATCCAATAGTTTTAAGATGTGAAGTTGCTAGAAAATTACCAGTGAATGAACGTATACCACAATACTTTTTCATATTAATGGATATGATTCCACCATTTTTAATGGAATATTTGTTCACATTTTTCTTAATCTGGGATGAAATTTTGAATGCCATTGCTGAATTGTCAAGATTTGCAGACCGTGATTTCTATGGTCATTGGTGGTCATGTACCGATTTTTCAGAATTTGCCAATCAATGGAATCGTACCGTCCATAAATTCCTTCTTCGACACGTTTATCATTCCAGTATCAGTGCATTTGATGTTGATAAGAAACAAGCTGCAATTATAACTTTCTTATTGTCCAGTTTGGTTCATGAACTTGTCATGTACGTTATATTTGAAAATTTGAGAGGGTATTTGTTATTGTTCCAGATGTCACAGATCCCATTGATACTTATGAGTCGTAGTAAGTTTATGAGGGATAAAAAAGTGTTGGGGAATATAATTTGTTGGTTTGGGTTTGTTAGTGGACCGAGTATCATTTGTACTCTTTACTTGATGTTCTAAAATAACATATTGCAGAACAATATAGAGACTAGATATAGGCAATGTGTAATTATATGAGACGTATACAATAGTCATGTATGGTGTTTATTGAAGTTTTTGTGAAGTATTATTGTAGTGGGGGGATTGGTTTTGGTCATGCGTCACGTGTGTACACCACCACCCTTATCTTATCGAACATTAGTGGAGAAGATTTGTGTGGGATAAAAGAGGGGGTTGGGGAAGAGAAAAAATGTCTCTCTGTGTGTGGTGTGTATTTGTTGTGTGTGTGTGTGTGAATTTGTTGCAACAATTTCTTGAATCCCAACAAGAATTTGCTAGATATAAAAACCACCCATATTTCGTTTTAGATCATCACCTACAATCTATATGCTATATTCATTGCATTTGTTTAACAATTATAGAAGCATCCCATCAATCAACAAGATAACCGCTTAAATATTCCGAATTTCAACCCCATCACCACCTCATTTTTTACTCCAATAATGACTGTTGCTAGTAGTGATGATGGCAACTCAATTTGCTCTCAAGATACACTGTTTGAAACAAGTCGTACAGACCTGTTTATGGATGAATTGAAAGTGCTGGATGCGTTTCAAGATAGAAAATCAAGTAGCCCATGTTCAAGTGTTGTTAGTGAAAATGTACCAGATATCAATACGAAACCAGATATACCGATTGAAAAACTTGTTGAATTAAAGGAAATTGTTTCTAGAAGAGACAATGCAGTGAAGAACTTTAATAAAAAGAATTCTCAAAAAGTGAAATTTTTATCACGATTCAATGACTTCAAAATTAGAATCCATGCAACCACGATGCTTGAATCGGAAGAATTTTATAAAGGTGATTATTTTGGACTCTATGTTATGTTCTGGGTCATAATTTCCATTGTTGTTATTGATACATTCTTAAAAGTGTGTGCTGGAAGAAAGAAACCTTTCCATGAGTGGGTAGTGATTCAATCGTTTCAAACAGATTTATTTAAAGTGGCAATTGCAGATCTAGTCATGTATTTATCTACATATTTTGTTTTAGTCTTACAAGTGTGTTGCAAGAATGGGTATATTTCATGGGATACTAGTGGAAAGTGGATGCAAGTATGGTATGAGGGAATTTTTGTTCTTGCATGGTTGTGGATTCCACTGTTTTATTGTATGTCATTCCCTTGGATTGCTAGATTGTTCTTTTTGTTGCATAGTTTGACATTGGTGATGAAGATGCACTCGTATGGATTCTATAATGGATACCTTTGGCTGGTTTTGAAAGAGGGAATTTTTGCAGAATCCTGTCTCCAACAAATTACCACCACACAATCACACGAGTATCTTGAGGTTCTTGAAAAAAGTGCTGAATATTCAAAATGGGAATTAGATTTTCAAGCCTTTGGAGCAAGTGGTAATAATGAGTCTGAATATGGATTGGAAAAGAAGAATAAACACTTTAGACAATTGCAGTTAGAAGAAACTACAACCTTCCCAAGAAATATTACCATTAAAGACTACTTTGAGTACAGTATGTTTCCAATATTAGTATACACAATGAATTTTCCTAGAACAAATAGAGTGAGATGGCTGTATGTGTTGCGTAAGATGTGTGGCACCTTTGCATTAATATTTGTGATGGCTCTTATTGCAGAAGACAATATGATTCCTTTATTGGCAGAGTGTCAAATGTTAAGGCAACAACCAGTTCAAGAACGATTATCCAATTTTCCATTTGTTGTCACAGAGTTACTTGCACCTTTATGGAAGGTTTATTTGATAATATTTGTGTTAATCTGGAACGAAATCTTAAATGGAATAGCTGAAGTTTCTAAGTTTGCAGATCGTGACTTCTATGGCAATTGGTGGTCATGTTCAGATTATTCTGAATTTTGTCGTAAATGGAATGTCAGTGTTCATCGATTTCTTCTCCGTCATGTTTATAATACTTTTATTTATGACATGGGATATAATAAGCTTCAAGGTGGATTGCTAACATTTTTCGTTTCAGGAATTGCTCATGAATTGGCTATGTATCTTGTCTTTGGTAGTTTGAGAGGATACTTATTTTTTTCCATTTTAACCGAAATACCAATAATTTTGGTGAGTACAAAAAAGTTTTCAGGTGATAATAAGGTCATAGGAAATGCAATCTATTGGGCATCTTATACCGTAGGAGCAAGTTTTATTAGTACTTTGTATTTGCTTTTCTAACATGGATTAAAGATATAGCAGTACAAAAGAGGGAAACGGTGGTTATGAGAAACAGGCGTATTTATCAAATCATTTACCTAATTGGGAAGTTGTCAAACCGTGCACTTGACAGCGCCGTTACACCCTTTTCAGTACAAAACCAACCACCACAGTTAATTAGTTAGTAGTATCTTTTTATTTTTTCATTCAATCGTCAAAAATATCATGTGCAAATTTTAAACTTTCTTTGTTCTATCAAAAATCTTATAGGAAAAAAATTAAATGTTAAAAATGGCCCTTAGTAATTGTACAAATTATCCTTTTGAAAATGTTAACTCTAATACTTGACAAGAATACTTATTAAGAAGATATATAAATAAAGATCAAATCCTCTTGTAATTTTGTACAAAGTTTTTTTTACAAACCCTCTAACCACTTGGTTTTGCTTGATACCTGAAGAAATAACTCGTATTTCACCGCCGTATTACATTCGTTCTGTCGTCCCCTTTTTTTTGCCCCACCTGTTGCAGCACTAAAAAATCCCGACTTAGACCAAAAGAAGAAACCCCATCTCCCCGCCCTCATTCCCTAAAGCAGACAAAAAAAAAATCACCCAACTAGTTAAACATGGGTAAAGCTATAGATTACGGATCAGATGATCCATATTCAGTTGCCACTGGAGTATTAGAATTACTTTTCCATATTTATGGAAACCCAGATAGAGGTACCGGAGTTTATGTAGTCGTTCAACGAGGGAAAAATTTATTAGGAGAACATTTACCCCCCACATTACTTCATAATGCCGTTGGGAAACAATTAAATTTACTTGGTAAATATCCAACACATACAGATATAGCACCACTGATTTTATTTGCTTGTATTTTTTTCGTTATTATAATTATACATTTAGTTATATTTGGTATTAATTTTTCAAGGGGTCATTATTTTGTATTGAATTTAGTATGGGCTTATATCCTGATGATTAGAATGTTATCATTCATACTACGTGCAACTTGGGCAACTGATATTTCTAATGCTAGAGAAGGTATTGCTGGTGAGATTCTTTTCGTTGTTCCTAATTTCTTGTTGGCTTCTACTAATCTTATTTTAGCACAACGTTTATTCACTTGGAGACATCCTGTTGGAGGTAGGAGAAAATTCTTTTGGGCTTTTATGTTGACATGGTATAGTTTAATGGTTGTTATACTTACTGCTGCTATATTGGGTGCTGCTATTCCTTATGTTTACTTTTTGTCCCATAAAAGATTCTTGGTTTATATTAATTTGGGTCGTTGGGGTGCTATTATGATTGTTCTTTATTCGACATTAGCAGCCATTCTTATTGGTCTTTCACTTTGGTGGCCCACGGCTAAAGATAACGATTTGTATACTTACCAGCCTTGGTGGATTGAAAGTTTTGCACCATTGTATTTTGTCAAGAAGGGAGCAGCTCAAGAAGCAGAAGAAACTTTTATGAGAAGAAATTCAAATCATAGACATGCAACTCGTGTTATAGCAGCTACTCATCATCATTATAAGATGGTTGAAGGGTTGACCAATGAAAGAGGTGATTTGAAACATAATGTATCGTTAGGGATTATTGTATTTACTACATTATGTTTATTTTCAGCATCATTACTTCGTTGTATTGTCGTTTTTCAAGCAAGAACAAATTTTAAAAGTGGTCCTGCATCTGTTCCTGTTGCAATGTATTTTGCATGGGGGGTATTTGAAGTCTTCACTAATGCTGCTTATATTATCGGTAGAGCTGATTTGAGATTCTACAGACCAGATATCCTACCTGCTAAAGTCAGATCAATTGTCACTGCAGAACAATCAGTGGTAGTAAGTCCTGCTGAAAGTGAAGCAGAAGAAGATGATGAATTGTCTGAAGAGGATGAAGATTTCATTTATTCCGATGAAGAAAATGGGCCAGGGTATCCGCCAACATTCCATGATGATGAGCTTTATTTCAAGACACCAATGCTGAATTCGGAAACTGGTAGTGGATTTACACCAGTTGATCGTGAGAATATCGAAAAAACGAAAAATTATGATGCTCATATTCACTTTAATCAGGATGCTGTAACTGTAACTCCACCAAGCAACGACAAGACAAGACCATACCCTGCGGATGATGAATTTAAGTTCTAGATAGAAGTTGATTTAGATTATTTTTTGTTATAGATATTTTACGTTATTATATTTAACGGTACGCCTCTCACTGCTATCAATTTTAATATCGTAGTGTTCGAGTGAGCGTTTCAGAGTGTTGTTCAATTTAAATTGTGTCAATTGATTTTAATAATGTGGCACATTTATTCTAAAAATTT
The DNA here is from genome assembly GCA_030557085.1 of Candida gigantensis. Classification (NCBI taxonomy): domain Eukaryota; kingdom Fungi; phylum Ascomycota; class Pichiomycetes; order Serinales; family Debaryomycetaceae; genus Candida; species Candida gigantensis. Next base: position 26,068 of record JAKTVG010000021.1, read on the forward strand.
ATGAACAGTCGTTACTTATATTCTAATTCTGTTAGATTCTTGAACCACTAAAGTTTGTTTCGTATCTCATTTCAATATGACAGTCTTTCCAATTTACTAAATCACTTCCTTCAGGTATTAGACTAGCTATTTACTCGGTGTAGTAGTTCCTCTTGTTGATGTTTTGGTAAAAATAAGTTGACGGGGGATTGGTCCATAACGTGAAGCCGGCACGTGATATTGGGTGTCATCCTTCGTCAATTCTAAAATCAGATCCTTCGTCAATACTAAAATCAGCTGTTTTTTTTTTGGGCATAATATATATAAAAAACTTATTCGGGCATATTCTACAGAAAAATATAAAAAAATTATTCTAACTACCAATCTATTTAGCTATGAGATAACTTTGCAAGTCTTTTTATGTTCAGCCAGTGATGTATTGAAAGTTTTTTGGCAATCGGGACAATACGGCTTTACCTTCATTGAGTTTTCAGCATGTTTCTTTCCCAGTATTGTCCCCTCGCTATCAAGTTTAGACACATCTATTAAACCAAATTCCTTTACAAAGTCCAATTTCGGGGGGGTTTGCTGTTGTACTTAATTCATTAGGAGATGGTCTTGGGTTTTGAATCTGATGAATAAGATTTTTCTGAATTTGCATCCTGTTGTCGCATGTCTCAAGCTTTTCCGTCAGGGCCTCATTTTGCACCTCCACTATTTGGAGTTTCACATCTTTTTCTGCAGTGGTAAGGAGACCATCCATCTTAACAGCTGTCATCAAATCTTCTTTATTCGAAATCCTCAATTCAGCTCTCGATTTTTCTTTATCGTATGTCTCAATTTGAAGTAAATGCTGTTCAACTTTTAATTGATTCTTCAAATTTTGCAATACTGCTCCGGCATAAGGTGTTGAAGCTAAATCGTTGTTTGTATTGGTGAGATCTATTATTTCCGTATTTGATGTCCCTAAATTGCTTATTGTTTTTTCATGATATTTCAAAGCATTCTCAACTTGTTGCTTCTTTTGCTCCTCCTTTTTCTTTGAGTTTTGTTTATTAGCTGGTTTAGTGACGCCCTTGTTATTGTTTGATCTTGAAGACTGCTGTTGAGATGGTGCTGCTTTCTTCCTTGATTTTTTATTTTTCAGTTTATCTCCCTCCATTGATGTAAGTAACAGTCTCAATATTTTAGGAGTTATATCAGGACCTTTATCTTTTTTATACTCATCCTCTGTATCTGTTGACAATACAAGTTCGTTCTCATAGTTTCCTGGCCCGATCAGTTCCGCAAACTCATCCCCTTGAAAAATCTTCTCTCATATTCTTGGATAATCCTCATAAAAACACTCCAAGCAATTATTGTTCTCTTTTCCAATGCCATCGGGAACGGCCACATCAAATGCAAATCTAAATGCCCATAATGGAGTGGCTTTACAATCAACGTAATGACATACTATCTTCTGCTTGTGACGATGGTGATAATTAGCCCTTCTGCGTAAGAAATCCAGAATCTCATCATCGAATCTATTTCCTTCATTATAAACGTGGATTTCGGAGTCATTGATAGTAGCTAAAGGAGTATCACCATGGTAATGGAATAGAACTAATACTCTTGTACCCTCTTCAGGGCACTGAATGAAAACATCCAAAAAAAATCCATATTAGTTTTTTTTATTTTTTTTTCTTTTTTTTCAAGTTTACAACATACATTGGATACAAGATGCACTATACGAAAACGATGAATCAAATGAAACATTAACGAAATTTGTTCTCTATATTTCACGTTTGAGAGCCCCAGATATTGAGAAACAAACGCAAAGAAACAAGTGGCTGAAAACCGATTCTACATAGTTTTTGTACAAACAAACCATTCTAAGTGACTAAGACAAAAGGAAATTCTAAATAAGTAATCCCTGTAGCGATATCAACTATATTATTTTAAATTGACGGATTCTTTAGTAAAGTTCAAATATTTGGCTTATTTGTATTGGTGTTGCAAAAAATAGTACAATAATGGTCCTCCTTATTTTTCTCGTATTTTTTTATATCGATGATTAAAATTTGGGTGATCCAAATTATCGATATTTATAATTTGGGTGATCCAAATTATTTTTGTGATATTTCTTTATCTCCATGATTGAAATTTGGATGCTCCAAATTATCGATATTTATAATTTGGGTGGTCCAAATTATGTTTGTGATATTTTTTTATCTCCATGATTGAAATTTGGGTGATCCAAAAATAAAACATATTTCAAGAATTCACTTTTGTGTGAAATTAAAATACCACAAAACTTTATAACGATGCTTGAAATTGTTTTTGTCACATTTTTTACCTCGCAGATTAAAAGTTTGGATATCCAAAAATATAAAAATTTCCTGAATTGATTTTTGTGTACAATTAAAACATGATTCAAATTGTTTTTTTCATACTTTTATAAAAGTTTGGAGATCCAAAAACAAAAATTTTTTTGAATTCAGTTTTGTGTAAAGTGTCACAAAATAGTCAGGTAGATTTTCACTTATCTTTGTGTACGGTATCACAAAGCCAATAAGAGTTTGTGCATACGTGCTTTTGTGAAATTTGGTCACGTTTCCATTGCAGTTAAACGTGGAGCTTTCTCATTTTTCTCAGCCCGCAAGCCAATATTATTCTCATTCTTGTCGCCGCACAAAATTTCACATTGATATTGGGAGAAGAAAAAAACAAACAACCAGATAACCTCTAGCCCCCCCCATCTCCACATACATACCCACGATGGCTGACGTTTACAATAGAGGGGCCAAACTCTTTGACGACCAAACACAAAGGGACTACAACCATGCCACTGATTCAGAATATAAACGGTTACGTAACGAAGCAGACCAATTATACAAGAAGAAACAACACTTGAGTCTGGAATCACAAAAGGCATATAAACAAGGAGATGGACAAAGAGCACATGAATTAAGTGAACAACTGAAACAAGCTTTAAATCAAGCAGAAGAATGTAATCGTAAAGCTGCTGAATATGTATTTCGTGAAAATAATGAAGATAGTTCACATGATGAAATTGATTTACATGGATTATATGTTAAAGAAGCAGAATGGATCTTACAAAGAAGAATTTATTATGCTGTACAAACTCATCAATCTCATTTGAATGTTATTGTTGGGAAAGGTTTACATTCAGCTAATGGGGTTGCTAAGATTAAACCAGCAGTTGATGAGTTATGTGATCAAGTTGGGTTGAATCATTACATTGATAAAAAAAATACTGGTGTTTTGGTAATTGAATTGAACAATGTCAGTCTTGATAAATTACCAAACTCTTGGTCTCAAGGAACTTCTAATGTTGCTCCACCTCAACAAGCTTACCACGGTACTGGCCAACCACAATATCAACAACAACAACATGGACAACAGCAACAACATAATCAATACCAACAACAACAAGGTGGACAACAAGGTGATATCAAGACCGGAAACGACTTGGTGGACTTGGTGCTTAAGATATTATGTGGTTGCTTGAAGAGTAAATAGATGATAGAACTAGAGTGTATTATATTAGATTTAACTAAAAAAAAAAAACAAACAAAAGGAAATAGAACATTTTTATAAATAATTGAAAAATTTAGAATAAGAAGAATACAAGGAAGTTCGAATATATACCCAACAAGTAGACTCAAATGTGTGTAAAAAGACCATTTTCATTCTTCTTCTTGATTCGTTTTCTTTTCGTCTAACAACCACATGCGCTTGATTCTGATTCCAAATGAATGTTTATTGCATCATTATAATCGTCATTTACATCATTACCATTAGATGCATTCAATTCTTCCTGTTGTAAAGCCATTTTTGCAATCACTTCAAAAGCAGATTCAACATTAACACCATCTTTTGCACTTGTTTCAAAAACAGGATAATTTAACCCACCCAATTGATTATTTGTAATATTATTCAATTTTTTAGATAATGAAGGTATTTTTTTAGAATCATCAACATCAATCTTATTACCTATTATAATGAATGGGAAATCTTGAGGATTTGATACATTTGATTGAACTAAAAATTCATCTTTCCAACTAGTCAAATTATTTAAAGATTTCTCATTAGTTACATCAAAACATAATACACAACAATCAGCACCTCGATAAAAGGCAACTCCTAAACTTTGAAATCTTTCTTGTCCTGCAGTATCCCAAATTTGTAATGTGACTTGTTTATTATTATCAATTGTGATTTCTTTAGTTAAAAAATCAGCTCCAATGGTTGCTTTATATTGATGGGAAAATTTGTTATTAACAAATTGTTGCATAAGTGATGTTTTACCAACACCTGAATCACCCAATATGATTACTTTTAATAATGTTTTCTTTCTTGATGAGGACATTTGATCGAATGTTATATAAAAAAATACGGTTAAATTAATAAGATATGATAGTAGTAGTAGTAATTTGTTTCTTTTTGTCTAATAAATGGTTTCTGTTTTTTTTTTTGTCTTCTTCTTCTCTCGGGTGCTGAATTTACAACTGACGATTAAAGATAAAGTGACTAACTAAACTACAAGCGCTCAAATCAATGACGCGAAAACGATACACAAAGATTTTGCTGTTTTTCGACCAAAAAATACACACAATATGCGGTTTTTTTGAGTGCGCAGGTAATTTCTGGCGTATAAGTTACCCCTAGACGAGTTATCTCGAGCTTCATTAAGGTGTTTATGTAGTTATTGTAATAAGTTGGTTAAAGAAATTGGAAAAAAAATGAAAATTACATAGTAAAAAGAGCGAAAAAATGATTTTTTCGTTAACTATGTAAACCCATAGTTAATTTTGGTTTTGTGCATCGTTTTCGCGTCATGGATTCGGATAGGACAACTAAACTCAGTAATATAATTAGCTGGACTATATGCAGGACACCCTATCTATCATATCACATACCACTGATAATGCATTCCCTAGTATTCTGGTTTTCCACTACTACTTGTTCAATTGAGGGGAAAGACCACCAAAGCATTTAATCAACAGTTAAAGGAGACATGTGTATATAACTGTGTATTGGGAGCTATCAGGGTAGGTTGTGGGTGGTGTTGATAAGTGTACCTCCAACGTGCTGCACCACCTAACCGTGATAATCTGAAGAACACAAAGATATGCGGAATGAATCCCAGAACAGAACCCTTCTGAACTGCACAGGGAAAGACGGTAGTATCACCCATCTGTATCATGACCCAAGCAAGGTGTTGAAGTAATCATACTACCATGTCCACCTTTAGATTGCTGTCTGTTTTTTTTTAGTGTGGAAGATGATTTGATCATGTGTAAATAGACATCCGGGGGATTACGTAATTGTGTTTAACCTTAAATTAGTAATGAATGGTTCTAGAAAAAATTGCCACAACTTTTGCAATATATAAACCCCCCTTTAAATCCCAGAAATATATTCAATTTTCCTCTTATTTTCTATTTTCTACACTCTAACAATTAACAACAAATGTCAAATCATACTTCTTCAATTCAATTGACCAAACAATCCACTTATAGATTGAGTAATGGGAACCACATTCCAGTCATTGGTTATGGTACTTACTTAGTGAAGGCATCAGAAGCAGCCGAATTGACATATGCGGCATTAAAAGAAGGTTATAGACATATTGACACGGCACTTGCGTACCATAATGAAAAAGAAGTATCGCAAGGTATTAAAAAATTCTTAGATGATCATCCCCATATTAAAAGAAGTGATATTTGGTTTACTACAAAAATCAATAATCAAGCACAAGGATATGAAGAAACAAAGAAAGCAGTGGAACAAATTAGAGATGATGTTAAAGATAATATTGAATACGTTGATCTTATTTTAATTCATTCTCCATTGACTTCAAAAGGTCGTCGTTTAGGGACTTATCAATATTTACAAGAACTTGTAACTGACCCTGCACATGCCATATTGAATGTTAAATCAATTGGTGTTTCCAATTATGGTGAAGATCATTTAGAAGAATTATTCAATTGGGAAGGATTTTTAGTGAAACCTGTTCTTAATCAATTAGAATTACATCCATGGTTACCAAGATTGAAATTAAGAGAATATTTATATAAACATGATATTTTGGTAGAAGCTTATTCACCACTTACACAAGGTCAAAAATTAAATGATCCTGAATTATTGGCAATTAGTAAAAAATTCAATCTTCCACCAGCAGAAGTATTACTTAAATGGGCTTTCTTACAAGGATTTATCGTATTGGTGAAGAGTGATAAACCTAAAAGAATCCAAGAAAATTTGAATGTGTTACCATCGGGTAAACAAGATGATGATGGATTACAAGAAAATGTACATTTAGGGGTTGTTACATTGAATCCTGAGATTATTGAAAAATTAAATAAACCAGAAGCAACTGAAGTGTTAACTTGGGGTGGTGTAGATCCAACTCTTTTCAAAGATAAAAAAATAGAATAAGTAGTGTGTAAAAATGAATATTTTTTGGGATTTAATCAACACTTGTGATATATATAGGTTATTAGTTATTTAAGTTACTAGAGTGTATGGGTATGACTGCTTGATATGAACGGAGGGAATGTTAGTACCAGGTGGTGGTGGTATAATCTCCACACTGTGGCGTGCCAAGTGACGTGGGAGCTGGTTGGTAGCACCGTAAATCCATTCTCGGTCATCCATTCCATTCCCATTCTTAATCCACCCACACATCTTATTTTCTTATCACAAGACTTGTGTATATATAAAAGGGGTAAGCAGATAACAGACCAAAAAAAAAAGGTTACATTGGATTGACTCTTTTCTTTTCTTTTATTCTATATCATCTCATTTTTATATCTAATATCAATATGAGATTCAATACTGCTTTATCTGTTGTTGCTGTTGCTTCTACAGCTTCTTCATTAGTGATTCCAGATATCACGTCATTTTTTAACAATTTTAACCAGATTTTAATTCCTTACCATCAACAAGCGCCATTGGTTAACCAAGACAAGCATTTGCCACCAAAACATCAAATCCATCATCATGAACAAAAACAAGAAGAAGAATCAGGTATTCTTTCTAACCCATTAAACAAAATCATTCCAAACCACTACGTCATTGTTTTAAAAGATGAATTATCACAAACTCAATTTTTGGAACATCAAAATTGGATAAAACAAGAACATGTTTCCATTTCTACAGGCTCCACAAGTAAACCATTGGATTTTTTTGAAATTGATAATTTCTTTAAAGGTTATACTGGTTTCTTTACTGAAGATTTAATTAAAAAAATCTTGGAAAACCCAGAAGTTAAATTTGTTGAAAGGGATTCAGTTTTCCACACTGTTGAATTTGATATTCAAAAAGATGCTACTTGGGGTATTTCTCGTATAAGTCATCGTGAAAACACTGATGATGGGAAATATTTATTTGATAATGAAGGAGGTGATGGTGTTACTGCTTACGTCATTGACACTGGTATCAAAGTTGATCATCCTGATTTTGAAGAAAGGGCTGCCTGGGGTGCATCGATTGCCTTTCCAAATATTAAACAAGATTACAATGGTCATGGTACTCATTGTGCTGGAACAATCGGCTCGAAGACATATGGTATTGCTAAGAAGGTTAATCTTGTTGCTGTGGGTGTGATGAATATGTTGGGTGCTGGATCTACATCTGATATTATTAAAGGGCTTGAATTTGTTGTTAAACAACATCAAGATGATGTAAAGACTAAAAAGAAGGGTTTTAAAGGATCTACAGTAAATATGTCAATTGGTGGAGGAATTTCTGATGCTCTTGATTTGGCTGTCAATGCAGGAACTAAAGCTGGTTTACATATTGCTGTTGCTGCCGGTAATGACAATGCAGATGCATGTCAATATTCACCAGCAAGAGCATCTGGTCCAATCACCATTGGTGCATCAAATATTCGTGATGAAAAGGCCAGTTTCTCCAATTGGGGTACATGTGTTGATTTATTTGCACCAGGTGAAGATATTGAATCTACTTTTATCTGGTCAGATACCACTGTTATGTCTGGTACTTCAATGGCTTCCCCACATATTGCAGGATTGTTATCTTATTATTTATCTTTGCAACCAGATGTTGCATCAGAGTTTTACACACAAGCCATTGAACCTGCTACATTGAAGAATAAATTGATCAAGTATGGTACTAAAGGTGTATTGACTGGATTAGATACTCTTAGTCCAAATATTTTGGCATTTAATGGTGGTGGTAAAAATTTAACAAAATTCTGGGAATTGTAGAATAAAAAGAATTTACAGGTTTTTCGGTTTTCTTTTCTTTTCGGATTTGGTTTTTGTCTTTTGTTTTTGCAAGGGGGAGGTTTTATTTGTATATGATTCGGAAATATATATATAGTAATATTATAAGTTTTTTGAAATATTCGGTCGATAGTCGTCCTCGGAATTGGTGGATAGATTGGGCTGACATGGTTATTGCAAGGGGCTATACCAGTGGTCGGAATTGATTAGATAATTATTACTAAGAATTTAGTATGCTATATGCACACCCGAAATCTCCACCAAAATCACAAAACCTGGGGGGCCATATAAGCACATTTTCAAACCTCGAAACCATTTGGTCGATTGTTATAGAAAATTCTTAACTTGCTTGCTGCATGATATTACTAAATATTTACACGTCAATTGTTTACACATTTCCTCTCCCCCCTAAATTCCCACCTATAAATACTTTTGAAAAATCCTTATCCCTCTCCCGGAATTTTCTCAATTCCTCTTTTTCTTCTTCAACACAACTTTACATATAATCCACATTAACAATGGCCAAAGTAGCAATTATCATCTATACATTATATCATCACATTTATGATTTAGCCCTTGCTGAAAAAGCCGGAATTGAAGCAGCAGGTGGAGAAGCAGATATTTATCAAGTTGCAGAAACTTTAACAGATGAAATTTTAACTAAAATGCATGCTCCAACAAAACCAGATTTACCAATTGCATCAAATGAAACATTATCATCTTATGATGCTTTCTTATTTGGTATCCCTACCCGTTTTGGTACTTTCCCTGCACAAATTAAAACTTTCTGGGATAGAACTGGTTCATTATGGGTTAAAAATGCACTTAGAGGTAAATATGCTGGTGTTTTTGTATCTACTGGTACTCCAGGAGGAGGACAAGAAACTACAATTATTAATAGTTTGAGTACTTTGGCTCATCATGGGATTGTTTATGTTCCTTTTGGTTATGGATATCCAGATATGAATAATTTAGAAGAAGTTCATGGTAGTTCTCCTTGGGGGGCAGGTACTTTTGCCTCGGGGAATGGTTCTAGAAAAGTAAGTGAATTGGAAAAAGAAATTGCTAAACAACAAGGTCATGATTTCTATAATACTGTTTTTAAATCAAAGATTGGTGGGGTTTAAGTTTTTTTAGAGTAAGTATATAAGTTAAGTAAGTATGTCTGTATAAGAGTTATGGAATTTGATATTCTTTTGTCTTTTTATAATGTTGTTTTTGAGTGTAGTAATGACTCCGATGTATGTGCGGGTTGCAGTCGTTGTTGATTTTGAAATATGGGGTGGGAACAATTCTTTTCCCTCTACAATTACTAATTTCTAAAAGAACTAAAATTAAACGTATTATTTCATTAAATTAAATAAGAAAAGAGATCTATAAAACAACAACCAACCAACGAACTACTTCAGATTATATTGAATACAATATCTCATTTCATCTTCATCCAAACTTTTAATATAAAGACATTTTGATAATAAATCAGATTTAATATTAAAATCATAATTATTTGACCATTCAATACATTGAGATAATGATTTCACAATATGTACCGAAGTTCTAAATTTTGCAAAATTAATTAAATTATTATTATTATTAATAAGATGACTTGATCCTTCATATTCATCCAGTGAGAATGTTTCAGTAGTATCTTTTTTAATTATACTTGGTCTTTCTGCATTAAATGTTAAATCACTTAAATATAATCCAACAAATGGTATACAACCTTTTGAAGGTTGGATTTGATTAATAGTTAATCTAATATTTAAGAAATTCTTTAATGGTGATGCTAAATCTTCTAAATTTTTTAACATTAAAATATCTCCAGGGATTAAATTTTTCCAAGTTTGTTTTAATTTTTGAATTCTTTGTGAAGTTAAAGCAAGTATAATTTGCATTAATGTAGCAAAATTTTGAAATTCTAAACAATGTTGTGCAATATGAATAAATCTTGAAATTAAATGAATTCTTTCTTGTTCTGATTGAGTTAATAAAATTTCTGAAATTATCCAATTAACCATTAAATTAAATCTTGCAATTACTAAATTAACTCCTTTATTTTTAATATAATAATCATCATTTACAATAATTTCTAACCAACTATTAACAGGAGTTAATTCTTTATTCCATTTCAATTCAATTAAATCTTTCCAATCTATTTCTTGTAACATATCTTTTTCAATAAATGTGAAATGTTCAGCTAATGATTTTGAATCAAATGATAAAACAAATGAAATATGAGCATTATTAATCATGATATTATGTACCGATAATATATCACTCGATGGTGCATAACTATCCAAAATGATTTTAGGTGATTGATATTCTGGAGTTGATACAATGTTTGTTGCCGGTGGTTGAAATTCAAACATATCAAAATTATTAGTAGTAGTAGTATTACCAACACCATTACCACCACCACGACCAATTTTACTTTGTCGTGGAGTAGATGTAATTGGTTCTGTAGCAGTTGTTGTATCAGCAATAGAATTCCTTCGGGTGGTTTTAATTGGTGTTAAAGGTGGATCAATATGAGAAACTTCAAAACTTGTAGTGAACCCAATTGCATCTTCTGTATCTGCATTGTTTATTTCATCAAGTATATCTTCCGTATCATCAATCGTCGTCTTCTTTTCTTCTTCTTGCACTTGCACTTGCTCATCATCTTCATCTCTTCTTTTCAAAGTCAGTTTAGATGATGATTTACCTTCCAATTTATGTAACGCATATTGAATTGGATCTTCTGTAGAAAGCATGGTTTCATCAGGTATAGCTGCCAATTCTTTCAATGCAAAACTACTTATACCAGGAATAGCAACTGAATTATGAGCAGATCCAGTGGCAGCAGTAGATTGTGTAGATTCTTTATTTGTATTTGTTCTAGTTGAAGTTTGACGACTTTTTAAAGCTAATGAAAAAATAGAACTATCTGCTACTCCACCTGAAGAAGATACTTTAGAATGATGTTTAATAATTATTTCCGTATCATATTCATGGAATGGTAATTCAGTTAATGCACATAATACACTGAATCTAGTGCTTTTCCTTGATCCTTTGGAACTATGACGTGATAAATGAGTCGTTGCACTTATTCTTACCGCATTATTCAAACTTGTATTCGCATCATCAACAACACCAACGTTACCATTAATATCGTTATTACTATTACCTCTTGGTCGAAGATTATTGAAAGCAGTTTTCTTTTTCAATCCATTATTATATTCCATAGCTTCATTATTATTATTATTATTATTATTAATTGAATTTGATTCATTAAACACAGAAAATGCAGAATCATAACTAACATAAGATTTTATTGAATCTCTTTTAAAAGCAGAACCATTTGAATTTTTAGACCAAACAGAAAGTCTTTTATTAAATGCAATGTTTGTAGTAGTAGCAGTTGTAGTTTCACAAAAACTTATTCTTTTAGGTTTAATCAGTTGTGGACTCATTGCAATACCTAATTCTTGAACATCTGCATCATATTGAGTAATATTACTTGGAGTTGAAATAGATGATGTTTCAAAAGATCCATTAGCACGTTGAAAATCAAAATTAGGTTCTGAAAATTCCTCATTAGTTTTTTTATTTGATTGTTGTTGTTGTTGATGTGGTTGTTGTTGTTCATTCAGAAAATTGAAATCGGCAAATTCTTCTTCTAATGGTGTCTTTTCAATTGATCCATCTAAATTAATATTATCTTCATCATTCCAATTTATACTTGTAGGACTCTGAAATGAGGATGTTGACTCTTTGAATTGTTGCACTCCAGAAAGCAAATTGGTGGTGGAAATATTTCTTGGAACAGATACATGATGAATATTATCACTATCATTAACAAGATTGTCAATTTTAACAATATTCAAATCGGATAAATCATTAATGTCCATTTCATCATTATCATCATGTTCATGTTCATGTTCATGCTCAATTTCTTCTTCTTCATGTTGTTGTTGTTTTTCTTGCTCTGCTTCAACTTCTGCTACTTCTGGTTGAATTGGAGAAACTTCAATTGGTTGCAAATCAGGTTCATTATTCCTCATATCAACAACATTAGCAATATCAAAATCATCATTAACATCATCATCATCAATATCAATCTCATCACCATTAGAAAAATTCACATTCATTTCACGAATCAAACTACTTGATTCACTACTAATATAATACCTGATTAAATATTCCAATTCATCAATTATTCTAGCACTTAAAACATCAATACGTTTCCCAATTTCTGTTCTTGAATTCATAATATTCATTGCATTAGTTATAAATTTATTAAGATCTTCAGAAGATGGTTTGGAAACCATTGTTTTATTAGTGGTTGTAGATATTTCAGATGATGAAGCTTTATGTACAATTAATGATTTTTTCCAATGATCCATTAATTTCCTTATAGAACCTCTTCTATTGAAATCTTCATTTTCTGTTCGAATAGATGCACTTGATGGAGGTTGGAATTGATTGGGTTCAATCTTATATGGTGCTATTGCAGTTTGATAATCGTCAATTACTGAACAATCCATTTTCCTCGCTGGGGTAGGTGGCACAATAATGGTTACTTTTGAAGTTGGTAATTTGATATTCCCATTTGTGGAAAATCCTACTTGATCATATCTTTGTGGTTTGGTAGGTGTTGATTGTGCTGGAGGTATATTTTCTTCATTTCCTTCTTGTGCTTCATTTTCTGTAGATTGTTCTTCATCTTGTCTTTTCGGCACTGCTTTTGTCTTTTTCAAATCTAATGAAGAATCTTTGATATTCATATGATTATGTCTTGTTGCTTGCATTAGTGCTCGTTTACTTTCCTTTGGTTTCACTTTGGTGGGTGTTGCAGGAAGAGCAACATTAGGAGCATTGACATATGTTGAAACTACAGGAGATCTCGATATATTGAAAGAACTTGTAAAAGTTGGGGATTTAAGTAATTTCTTTTGTTGTTGAATCTCTTGAATCTTGTTATTTATGGAAAGACGGGATGAATGATGATGTAAAAGTAAGTTATTAATTGAAAATTGTGGGTTTTCTTCTTGAGTGATATTATCATCAAAAATTAACATCTTATGTTGGATTTTTTGATCATATAATGAAAGCATTGCTGACCGACGGTATGATGGATTGGTATGAATTGAACCTTCTGTGTTTGATTTGGATAATTTTTTGTTATTGTTTAAAGTAGATGTCAAAGGTAACACATATGCATACGCATCCTTGTTATTGACCATGGAATCTACATCAAGACCTAATAACCAAAATTCATTTATGATTTTCAACCAATGAATTTTCAAATCTCCAAGAATCTTAGTTGTGAAAATAGACTTGTTTTTTGTGTTTGGCAGTTGATTTTGAGTGGTTTGACTTGTTGATGGTACCAAATTTGATTCTAAAGTTATACTATTCAATGTACTTGCAAAAAGATCACATAGTTCATTATTATTATTGAAATCATCCACAAAATAATTTATAATCCAATGTCTTAAAACAACAAATGTTCTTAAAAGTACTAATTTCCCAATTTTTATATTGTTTTCACTCGAAGAATTAATATATTGTAAGGACCAAATCAATCTTGTCAATAATAAATGCATGATTTCGTTACTATTGGAAAACATTCGATAAGTCAAAAAGAAATCACATATCAAACTATAATCAATGACTTCTGGTGAACTCATTTGAACAATCAATGCCTTGATAGTTGCGTGATTAATCAATTCTGGGTTGGAATCATCGTATTTAACTAAATCTTCATGGCTGCTAGTAGTTGGTAAACATGGAAATATTTGTTCATCATCGAATATGGATTCGTTATGTTTATTGTAGTGGAAGTCAGAAGGGATATTTTGTTGTTGTTGTTGTTGTTGAAAATCATAATTATCAAATGTAAAATTGGAAAAGCTGTCGTTGGTTAAATCAGGTTCTTCAAGTAATTCCAGTTTCGCTTCCTCGTCTTGTTGTTGTTCTTGTTGTGAGTTTCTCGGCCCATCTGAAAGTTGCTCGTTCCCGCCTGGTGCGGCGGCGGTAGTGGTGGTGGTAGACTGTGGTTGTCCAGTAGTATCGTTTTCTTTGTTGCCAACATCACCAGTGACGTTGGTTTCCTCTGTGTTTGCTTGATTCATCAAGATATATCTTCTTTTTGCTGCAGGTGGTAGATAGGTATATATGGTATCTCAAAATCTAATGAATGAATGAATGAAAACTTTCCCTCACAGTGAATCTTAGTTTGGCCCTAAATAATAATTGAATAGGGTAAAAGTAAAAAACACGTGTATGAGTGGTGTAAGTCCAATGTATGAGTTATGACTTGAATGCCCACAGTTGAAAAGAAGAAGAACTTCAAAAGGTTGAAGGAAAGAAGTGTGTTTGTTAGTTGGTTTAAGAGTGGTGGAAATAGTTGTTGTTTTTTTTTTCTTTGCTCTGTTGTGTTGTGTTTATAATTTTCAATTTTTGTGTGTGTGTGTGTCTCTCTGTGTCTCTGTTTCTGTGTGTGTGTGTGTCTGTGTATTTTGTTGTTTATGTGACAAAGAATTTTACATAGAAAAATTTTTCATTTATTAGCGACTACAACAACAACCTTCTACATCTCATGTTAATCGTAGCATTCTGCTCGTCTAATTCTATGTAAGGGTTGACCTATCTAACAGGTGGGACCCGGTGGTGGTGGGTTATGATATTGAGTGGGAATAGTATTATCTGCTAGTTAGACTAACCAATAAGCAGCGGTTATTAAACCGGTAGTGAAATGGTTATAAAACGTTCTGTGATTAATATAATATGTGTGTGAATGTGAATGTATGTGACAGGACGTGTCTCTGACAACAATAATTTATAAATGTAAACAAAACCAAATAAAAAAAAAACAAAGAACGCGAAAATTTTATTCACTGATTTTTTTTAATTTGTGTGATATTTTTTTTTATGTATTCTAATAAATGAATTTGTGTGCAAATTCTCTTTATTTGCACTAAGAAGAAGAAGAAAAAGATTTAATAAATAAATAAATGTCGTTTCATAAGCTTATGTCGTTGTTGGTGTAACTCTGGTAACGGTATCCCCCGTTGGTTCATTGGTTGCTTGCTTGCCATTCTTATTATAAACGATATCTGTTCCAACCAACCCGTTCATCAACTGAAAAACAGAACAGACGTGTTTTTTTTCATCGTGTGTATATATCTTACACGCACAATGTACCTCAATTGTAATTCCAAATTACATAGATGATGATGATGAAGTTGCATGCACAACCGTCCGTCAGTCGCATGCATTATGCTCAGATATATATCTTATATTTGACGACAATTCCAATTAACAGAGAAAGAGAAAGAGTACGACTACCAATTTTGTGTGTGGTTTTTTTGCCCTGGTTAATAAACTTTTTTCCAATTCATTCATTTTCGGTAATAGAGTTTCCTAAATGGGACGAGCATTTTTCTCTCCTCCCAACGCCACTTAACTACACCCAAACCGCAAACCGCAAACCGCAAACCGCAAACCCCCCATTCTATAAATTCTCTTATCATCATCATCATCATACAGATAGATATATTAATTGTCATTTTTGTCCCTTGATTTGTCGTATATTATATATTTTACGACAATCATTCAACCAATCTATTACCCACCATATTTAGTACAAATCACAACCCGTAATCTATTCTATTCAACATCTTGAGTTCATTTCCCCTTCTCACATTTAAGCTGCTAATACTCCATTAGGTACTCCCACTTTTCAAATTCTGTTGAATCATATTTTTCAAAGATGAAAAGTTTGAATCTCTAGTCTTTAATGCATTTTGAAACGATACACTTTCTTGTTTCATAATTTGTTTAAATCCACTTGATTTAGTAGGATTTGGTTTATTATTAAGTACAACCTTCTTAACAAACACATTTCTTTCCTCTGGTTTTTTTTGCACATCCAGTTGTGGTAGTTCAGTAACTGGTAAATTGGATAATAAATCATCTAATTTAGGTTTCAATTGCTCTCTTGCCTTTCTTTTCCTTCTTCGTAATGATGATTTACTAATGTTATTGGAATCTCCAATCAATTTACTGACAAACTTGTCGGTTTTCACTTGTTGTTTTTCTTTCTTAGTGCTTTTGGCTAGTTTCAAAAACGGATTTTCATGATATGTGCCATCATTGTTACCGTAATTGTTGTTGTTGTTGTCGGATATTTCTTGTTTGAATTCAGCAACTTTGACTAAATTGGATTTTCGCGATGATTTGTCTCTTAATGAACTTTTCTTTTTAATTCCTGCCTAGTAAATGGTAATTGTTAATATTTGAAATTCGAGTGTTTTCGTTGTCAAAGTGGGGTAATAACTATTACATACCATTGTCTTTGACTTTTGATGATGGATAGAATACTGATAGTA
Source organism: Candida gigantensis (assembly GCA_030557085.1). Taxonomy (NCBI): domain Eukaryota; kingdom Fungi; phylum Ascomycota; class Pichiomycetes; order Serinales; family Debaryomycetaceae; genus Candida; species Candida gigantensis. Next base: position 42,677 of record JAKTVG010000021.1, read on the forward strand.
ATGGCCCCCCAGTAGAGTGATGAGGTTAAATTTTTTTTTTTTCTTCTTCTTCTTTCTACAATATGTATTGAGTGATTATATGCAGGTATACAACTATCAACATGTAAGGAAAGATCTATATCCCCTTGAAAAATAAGGTAAAACCCCATTGGTAATATCAAAACGGAAAACCACTTTGTCAATTTTATATGAAAAGACATGCTTTGGATGGGAATTTGTTGAAAAGAATCTTAAACAGTAGAGAAAAAACCGTGGAAATATAACTTGTTCAGGGGGGTATTTTTTATATTCTTTTTTGTGCAATTTTAACTACAAAACAAAAACTATACGCTTCACTTCACTTACTGAATAATATCTAGCAAAATACAAAATAATAACAAAAGCATGATCTCAACAATTGAAATCAAATTCAATAACCAAATCGTTGATAAGTCCATTCCAATTTATCCATAGGACAAGAATTATTTCTTTTCAACCATAAAGCAATACAATGTTTATGATAAGCATGATTACATTGTCCCCAAGCAACAACACAATCTATTTTACAATTTGGATCGTTCCCAATCTTCCCAGCACATTCAACACATGCGTCCATTAAATTATACTTGCAAATTGGACAAAGATCAATTTCTATGTCCCATTTCCAATCGGAAACAACGTACCATTTCTTCAATTCGAATATTGGTTTTTCTTTTGTTTTTGGTCTTGGTCTTGGTTTTGGTTGTGGTTTTGGTTTTGGTTTGGTTAGCTCTTTTATGTTGAGGAGCTCAATTGCTGAGAATAGTTTGTTCTTATCCTTGTGATCTTGATTATCTGTCATTTCTTATTTGTATGGTTATGAGTTTGGGATAATTATAGATTGATAGATCTCGGATTTTTTTAATTTTTCCACCAACTCTACTCCACCACCCCCTTGATTGTGGAAATTTGTGTACAAGGAATCTGTGGGAATGGTGGTCTCGATTCGTCATTTTGTGTGCCGTGCCCCCTACTTTTTTCGCAACCGCTTCTCAATGCATATCCATATAAATAACTTCAATTACGTACATCAAAATATTTAAGGAAAAATTTGTATAAACAACTAGGTAATTTCTATTCTACAATAAATTGTTTTTATTGCTTTACTGTTTTTTTGTTTTGTTTTTTTTGATTTTTTCTGTCAATTATTTAGCACAAAATAAATAAAGTCATGAAATGAAATAACAATGTATCCAACCATCCAAACTTCACATATCGTTTAGGCGCTTCATTTTTCTTCTTTGACGATGATTTACTTGACTCATGACTTTGTGATTCTCCATTACTATTCGGACCATTTATATTCAGCATAGTGAAATTTGAAGCAGGTGAATCACCATCACCTGGAGGAGGAGTTGGGGGAGGATCAGGAGTTTGTGGATTGTTCAAATAACTGAATCGAAACAAAGGATCAGGTAACATTCGTAATTCATTTAATTTCTTCATATCCCAATCCAAAGTCCCTTGAGTCTTCCAACACCAAAATATCCATCCACTTCCCTTTTCTTCATATGTATAAAATTGTTCTTGTAAAAAACTCATTGTATCATCTTTATGTGTTACATTATTTGGATCATCTCTACCTTCACAAGTATCATCACGACTCATTTGGAAAGTACCATCCCATCTTGCACCTTTACCTACACCATTGATATATTTTGCACAGTCGGTGATTGCCCCAGAAAATTCACCAACTATACTTCGATGTCCTGAATTTGCTATACTTTCACCCATGTTTCGAATACTTGCCAAATGATCACCTATACCTAAATTGATTTGCCATTCAGAGAAAATCTCATATAAATGATGATCCAAAATATATTCACCTGGGAAATCTCTCCATGATTCAATATTGAAAAAAGCATCATGAAGTACCAATTTTGCTTGAATATTTTTAATAAATACTTGATCAAGACAATACAAATAAAATTCCAGTAATTTATCTCTATTCAACATAAACCCCAATGGTTCATTAACCAATTGTATAGAATGTACTTGTGAATGATTCCCATATTTATCCAACACATGTTCCACCACTCGATAAGTCAAATCCATATTCTCTTGTGTCTCTAACCACATTGGATTAGTTGTTGTGAATCCAGAATTATCAAACCCATTCTGTGATCCAGGCATCCCATGAATTCCAACCTGTACTTTCAAATTATATTTTCTTGCCCATTGTAAAGCCATATCTAAATATTGTTCTTGTCCCAGTACATACGGATCATTTGCCAATGTTTCAAAAGCCCAATATCCAATAGGGATTCGAATTAAATTTAATCCTATTTTAGAAATCTCTTCAATATCTTCTTCTTGATAAAAAGTTTCCCAATGATTTAATAAATATTCATATGCTAAATCTTTCCCCAATGATGAAGTCAATGTAAACTCATCAATAGGAATATTTGGTCTCATATGGATGTCTCTAACATCATCATAAAGTGTAGGTGTGATCCATGGTTCAGTAACTAACCATCCTCCTAAACTGACACCATAGATTTTCACAATTGGGTCGTCGTATATTGAAGTCATTGCTTGAAACAGGTTGTTGAGAAATGATGGATGGTTCACATATGTGTTGTTGAAGTATTCATGTTTGTTGTTAAATCGACAATGGATTGTTTGAAGAAAGTATAACATGTTGAAAATTAATAAATAATAATAGTACATTTTGTCTCGTATAAAATGTGTTGTGAAAAGGAAAATCCGACAAAAAAGGGGAAGAAAGGAAAAGGTGGTGGTAGGTAGGAAAATGAGTACAGTAATATATAAGTCTTGTGGAATAGTTGATATAAAATGATTTCTTGTTGTTTCTTGTATATTATAGTTTATGATTTTGCAACTAAAAATATTCTTTCTTAACCACAAACAAATACGCACCATACATTTTGTTATTAAGGGAAACTCTTACTTAAGTTTAGTTTTAGTTTTTCTCTTCTCTCTCTTTGATTTGTTAGCACTTACTTTCTCACTGGAAAAACAACAACAACAACAAAGCCAAACTCAAACTCAAACTTTCAAAGGGAAAAAAACTTGGTGATTTTAATCTCATCTCTTTTAACTTACATTTCAATACCACAAACAGAGTTCTCATATCTCACATCTCCCAACCAACCTACTGTTTACTTTATCAACAACCAAAGGGGTGAATCAAATATTTATTACTTAGCAACTGTATTTCCCCCCCCCTGTGCATGATCCATTAATCCTTCACGTGTTGATCGCTTTACAGTTTTATTTTCCATTTGTTTTTGATACAGACAACACACCCACACATCCACATCCACATACATATATATATATTCACCTAATAAATCACATCAAAAATTATTCACAAATAGGATCTCAACCATGACTAGTATAGATGGTGATCTTACTAATCAACAACAACCTAGGGATTTGACTCAATCACCACGAAATACAGATTTATCACTAATGACAACAGACATCAAGATCCCACATGTTGAAATTTCTAATTTGACACAAGATGCAGATGAAATCAACCAATTATTTGATGAAGCAACTAGTTCTATCAATGAGAATCCAAACAATACAGAAGTGGAAAATAAAGTGTTTATCAAACAAGAACCAAGTCATGAAGAAAAAGAAGTATTACTTGAAGATGATCCAAAAGCAGTGCCGTTTAATCCATCCAATGATGGTTTTAAAACAACAAGTAATTCTGTATCACCTAAACTTTGTCCAATAGACGGGAAAACAACATCAACAAGTCAACAAGAACTAAGGCGGAAGTCAACCTTGGTGCCTGTTCCTAAGCAACTAGAACAACAAAAACACAAACAACAACAACAACACACACAAGAAGAAGATTATTCAAGAATTTCAGCGTATGCAAGATTAGATTTTGATAATTTTACATTTTTCGTACAGACTTTACAAGTTGTATTGGGAAGAAAATCTAATGATGAAACATTACAACAAAATGTTGATGTTCATTTATCTTCTAAAAAGGCAATTTCAAGAAGACATGCGAAAATATTTTATAATTTTGGAACTCAAAGATTTGAAATTTCAATATTGGGTAGAAATGGAGCATTTGTGGATAATGTATTTATTGAAAAAGGATTAACTATCCCATTGGCAGATGGAAATAAGATTCAAATTGGTGATATCCCTTTCAAATTTGTACTACCTGAAAACGAACCTAATGAAGAGAATGAGAATGATCCAACGTCATCATTGTCAAATCAACAATTTAATCCAACTGATGCAATTAATTTAAGAACTAATCTTTATTCCAAGACTCCAACTCCAAAATCGTCACCAAGGAAAAAATCAGAAAGTTTAAAACAAGTAAAGAAAGAACCACAACCACAACCATCAATTCCGACAACACCAGCGTCAGTATCAACAGCAACTAAAAATGATACATCTCCAAAATCTACTAGTACAGAGGCATCACGTAAGATGTCAATCAATAGAAGGAATTCACTACTAAAAATAAGACGATTATCCAACACCAGAAGAAAATCCCAAGCAGCAAATGATGAAATCAATGAATTATTGAAAGATTTGGGAGTTACATCTATTGATGCTATAAATGAAGAGGATTCAGATTTATTGGATGCTCAGATTCAAAGTTTATTAGATGAAGATAATGATACATTGGGCGGTGGTGAATTAGAAAATAGTTTATTGAAATTGGCAGAATTCAACGAATCTGCAATTGATGATGGTGACGATGAAGATCATGCAGTTGAGCAAGAAGATTTGGATAGACTTGTGAAGGGCATAGAACACGATGCAACGGATGAAGAAATCAAAGAAATTGATTCAAAGTTGGTCATTTTAGAAAAGGAAATAACCAAGTTGACTCCATTGATTGATGAAGAAAGTCAGAACTTATTGAAAGAAAAGACAACGAGAAAGAAAGAATTGGAAGAAGATAAACGAAAGAAACAATTGTTACAATTACAAAGAAAGAGCTCATTGGCAAGATTACCACTACGTACAACACCACTCATGGGTAAACCAGCATCCATTCAACCACCAGCATCATCATCTATTTATAATCGTATCAATGGATTGGATAAAATTGGGAAAGTAACAGCACCACCTAGACAACAACAACAGCAACAACAACCACCACCACCGAAATTACTTGCCGTTGTTTTGCCTATAACTGCTGAACCATCAGCGATTCGTTCAAGACCTCCACTTCGTGCTATAACTGTAAGTGATTCATCATATATTGCAACATTTTGTTACCCGAAAACAATTGAAGAACCTACGAAATATCCTAAATCTAAATTGAAAAAAGATCAGTTCAATAATAACAATAGTCATTTACCAAAGAAATCATCGAAGAAAGTATACACTATAGATGAAATACCAGAATCTTGTCGTACGAAACCAAATATGTCATTTCAAGTCATGGTTACCAATGTTTTGAAAACAGAAGCAGCGAGAAATGGATTAACTATTAATGAAATAACAGAAGCAATTAAAGAAGTTTATCCATATTATAAATATTGTCCTGATGGATGGCAATTTTCAATCAATCATTGTATTAAATTCAATAAGATTTATAAACGACTTCTGAAACGAGGAAATGAATGGTTATATGCAATGGATGAATTATATATCAATGAACGTGAAAACATAAGAATTAAACAACGAGAATTGATTCAAGCAAGAGCTAAAGCAGAAGCTTTGAGACAAGAAGAAATTAGACAACGTCAACGATTAGAAGCTCAGAAATCATTACCTCATAACATTGTCGGTAGAAACTTTGCTCTGCCTTATCCTAATACTAGAGTCCCATCCACAAATCAATACACTCAATACGTACCTTCCGCAAATGGTGGAACAACATCCTCATCATCTCCGGAGAGTATCAAAGCTCAGTTGGCAGCCCTGAGAGGCAATGGTGCTTCTTCTACATCACCATCCTCTTCTTCAACAACTGCCGTACCGAATGATCCAAAAACTCAAAAATCATTAGAATATTTACGTAAAGAATTATTCACATTATACAAGGCAAGAAAATTAACATATGATAGACAAACAGCAACATCATTAATCACAAAGGCAATAGCTACTACGATTGCTCAAGTTAATAGTATTGGTGCTAAAGCAGGTGCTGGAGATAATGCATTGGGATTTTTAGTGGAAAAAGCACCTCAACAAGTTAGTAAAATTTTGGATATTGCATTGACGAAATCTATTAAGGAACATGAAGGAAATACTTCGAAATCACCTAGTCAACCTGCTACTCCCGGATTGAAACCAACGACAATTCCTGTTGTCCAAAATAATCAAAGTAACACGTCGGTGAATATACCTTCTAAGCCTGTACAACAACCTGTGCAGCCAGTGGTAGCTATTTCTCCAGTTGCACTGAGTACTACTACTACTACAACAGCACCTACAAAACCACTTGAGACTGTTGCAGAATCATCAACAGCAACCACTACAGAACCATCATCCAAAATTGCACCTCTGCCACAAAAGACTGAAGTATCACCTGTAATATCGTCATCATTACCGAAACCACCACTGTTTGGAAAACCACCAGGTTTGAAGCCTGACTCATTAGGACGTCCCAAAGCATTTGGGAAGCCACGAAGTGCTGCTGCTGTTGCTTCTTCTTCTGCTGCTCCCGGTAGTTCATTATCACGACCACCTACTTTCCTATCTAACAAACCAAGTTTCCATAGCAACAAGAGAGAATTAACTGGTGATGATAATGAAAATGCTAAAAAGATTCAAAAGACGGAATGATTGATAGATTGTATTATTATAAATTATTTAAAATATATATATATGTATATATTAAATGAATGTATTATTCAGTATATAATGAATATTGGTAGCGTATAATATATTTCAGTATTTTTTTGCACGACTCTCAGTAATTTTGGTGGCAACACAGCACACAACAAAAAAAGAACAAAAACGCACCAACTATCAAAAACCCAACGATTAGATACAACCTTTATCAACAACCATCAATTCAATTGAATAATATTACAATCAATAATAGTAATATACAATGAATAGTATTGCACAAAGATATAGCCATTCGAACAACAACGAAATTCTCAAAGAAGTGAGATCAGCTCAAGACTCAATTTCATCATTGACCAATTCTCATCTCCCACAATTAGAATTGGCCCCATCAATTGCCATTCCACCAATTTCACAACCTACAGATTTCTTACGAGCCCACACGGATGATTCCGTCAACCCTGATTGTAAGATCAAAATAGCCCATGGGACAACAACATTAGCTTTTCGATTCCAAGGAGGAATTATAGTTGCTGTTGATTCTCGTGCTACTGCTGGGAATTGGATTGCTTCACAAACCGTTAACAAAGTGATTAGAATCAATCCATTTTTATTGGGGACCATGGCTGGTGGTGCTGCTGATTGTCAATATTGGGAAACATGGTTAGGTACACAATGTAGATTACATGAATTAAGAGAAAAGGAAAGAATTTCAGTTGCTGCTGCTTCTAAAATCTTGAGTAATTTAGTTTATGAATATAAAGGAATGGGTTTAAGTATGGGTACTATGGTTTGTGGTCATACTGCTAAAGAAGGTCCTACGATTTATTATGTTGATAGTGATGGTACTAGATTAAAAGGTGATGTTTTTTGTGTTGGTTCAGGTCAAACTTTTGCTTATGGTGTATTGGATTCGGAATATAAATGGGATTTGACCGTTGAAGATGCTTTATATTTGGGTAAAAGAAGTATATTGGCAGCTACTCATAGAGATGCTTATTCTGGTGGGTCAATTAATTTATATCATGTCACTGAACAAGGTTGGACTTATCATGGTAATTATAATGTTGGAGATCTCTTTTGGGAAGTTAAGGCAAAGGAACAATCATTTGTAAATGTAGATGGATAGATCAAAACGTACGCATATGTGTATATTAAAAATATATATATCGTTATCGTTTTTTCGAAAAGGTAAAAAGTAGCTCTTTCTTTCACGTGATCTCGTTAGAATAATAATTTTCACGTGATTAGGGCTTTAAAACCCTAATATTCCTCACGTGATTACTTCTGTGCGAACCTGCACATAACAATGGAAATTTTGTTAATATAGTGTGCGCAGTTTGCTAGTAATAGTCTTTTCTCACTCTTTCTTACTGTCAATTTTGTATACACACAAAAAAATTCTTTTTGAAAAGTTTCAACCCACCAATTCATTTTGAAGTAACCCATACAATAACTGCCAAAGATGGTATGTTTTAAAAATTTGAAAGATATTAATGGATGAATTGGATACCCGTGATATGAGTCTATTGGAATATTTGAATAAAGATAGAATGGGAAATAATGACATCGGAGATTTAAAGAGGATAAAAGTTTAGATATGGACTTTGTCAATCAACATTTGAATTTTTATTTATTACCCAACCCACGTTAAATGAACGAAAACTATAGAGTAGTTTAAATAAGGGGGTGAAAATCTTTTTATTTAATATAATTGGGTTGTTTTATTTCCTTGGAGAATATTAATTTAGAAACTTTTCAACTCGTCACGGGATCTTGCTCAAATCATTAAAACCTATGTTATATGATTAAGAAGAAAATTTTTTTACTAACATCTTTTTCCTATATTATAGTCTGACAAAAGCCAAAATGTTATGCGTGAATTACGTATTGAAAAATTAGTTTTAAACATTTGTGTAGGTGAATCCGGTGATAGATTAACCAGAGCTTCAAAAGTTTTAGAACAATTATCTGGTCAAACTCCAGTTCATTCCAAAGCAAGATATACCGTTAGAACTTTTGGTATTAGAAGAAATGAAAAAATTGCTGTTCATGTTACTGTTAGAGGACCAAAAGCTGAAGAAATTTTAGAAAGAGGTTTAAAAGTTAAAGAATATCAATTAAGAACTAAAAATTTCTCAGCTACTGGAAATTTTGGTTTTGGTATTGATGAACATATTGATTTAGGTATTAAATATGATCCATCTATTGGTATTTATGGTATGGATTTCTACGTTGTTATGGGTAGAGCCGGTGCTAGAATCACTAGAAGAAAGAGAGCTAGATCAACCATTGGTAACTCCCATAAAACTAATAAAGAAGATACCATTCAATGGTTCAAAGTCAGATATGATGCTGAAGTCTTGAACAAATAAACATAAATATTTAATGTATTAAATTCGGTGTATATTAATAAAACAAAAAATTCATTAACAATTTATACAAAAAGAATTTGTTTTAATTGGAATTTTTATTGTAGGAAAAGTAGAGAAGAGAAGTCATACAACTTGTACTCTTGCAATTGTTACAAACCATTTCACTACGAATAATGACATTTTGTAGAGGATAGTTGTATAAAAATCCACTTACATCATACAATATGACTTAATATCTGAATCAAGCAATTGATATTGCAAAAAGCTACCGATTTTAAAAAATATTTGGTAATAATATATTTCCAAAATTATCAATACAAAAGATACTAGTATTTTTGCATCAACAAATATAACCCGCGCTACCAAATAAAAAATGATCAACCTGGTTATTTCATCTGTAAATCTGGACTTTGATAAGAACTTAAAAGAAGTGAAAATATGCGCTTATTTCTTTAGTTCTACTCTCTAATGTTAATCATTATTTATTACCGGGGCATATTTACAGTACTCGTTCCCCGTCATCAACTATTTATTCTTGCTTTCTGATGCAACAAGTTCGTGTACAATGATGAATTCCTGGTGTGGTGATTAAACTATTTCATTATTCGAAAACTCTAGTACCTTGGGACCAAATATTTACTAGTTGCAAATATGATAAAAGTGGTTATTATTGTTTGTAGAAGAAAGAATAGTACTTACCGTTACCGGATCTTAAAAAAACTCCACAATATGCTGCGAAGGAGAGATAAACTTTAAGGTAGACCAACAACTGCATTAGACATGCGCAAAATACAATAGAACGGGACTCATGTTCTTTAATAGAGCTGCGAGGAGGGTACTACGGAAACAAAAATAGTTCGATCGCTAGCGAACCGAACCACTCTTTCCCACGGCACCGGGTCATATTACTTTTGGGACTGAGAAAACATCATGAAAGGAGGAATTCTATTGCCCTTGGTTGGTTGGGGGATCTTCTATTTCCGTACCCAGATGCCGTACACCATTTGGGATCTACAGTTGCATATTATTATCTTAGTCCCTGTCCTGTTCAGTTCTTTCTTTTTTTTAAACCACTACTAAAATGTTAAGTCCGCTTTTTTTTCTTATTTTTTGATGCCGCTTGATTTATGGCGAATTAATGCACAAAAATAAACAAGGAAAGAAACATGGAACATTCACCCGATAACAACATTTGTTGTTTGTATGTTACCTGTGAAGAATTTAACGGTACCCCCAGGGGGCTTTGATAAAACAAATGACCTTTATTGTTATGTATTGTAGAGACTTGCGTTTTTTGACTTTTTCTTCTATTTTGCGTTTTTATAATTAACTCAAAATTCTACCATCTGGGGAAGCAAAGATGGAAAACAAGGGGGTGGGATGGGATGAGCAAAGAACGAAAGAAATAGAGATCAAAAAATTTTAAAATTAACCGAAAAAGCTTACTACTACATCTACCATCACCTCCTGTTTTGATTGCTTGGTTAATTTTCCACGTTTACGTAGTGTTGCCTCGTGGTAGCTATTAATAATGACAGCATCGATCTACTTGTTTCTTCTCTTGGCAAGAATGTAACACAGGTTGCCTATTATTCCGTCTGACATGTGGCCAATCCCAACCGTCATACGGCTCAGATGGCGATTTGGTGGTTTGTGGTTACATTGAGTAGCATTTGTGTGTGTGTGTGTGTGTGTGGTTGTAATTAGGGGATACAGCCAGTGACCCAAGGCGATAAACCTGGAATGGGGGCACACCGGGTTGAATAAACTGCTCATTGTAGTCTTGTACGGCTTAATTGTGAACTCGGCGGGATAATAGGCATGGCTAAAGTTGTTTTTGCGGCAATAGTATATGTAGAAAGCAAGCAATCAATGAATCAAGAGTAACAATAATAATTATAGTTGATATTCGTATTAGTAAGTTGTTTGCGGTAAATAAATTTTAGCAGGGCGGAAATGTACAATAAATTGCGCCAAGGGAAAAAGAAAATCTCGTACTAAATAACCCACACAGGAAGGAAGGAAGGCGATAATAAAAATTTTCTCACACACAGAAATCTATTAACCACTATATTACATTATTATCACTTTATATAAACATTAACAAACCTCCTCCCTCCACATTCAACACACCTATTTTATATCCCCCATTCTTTTTCTTTTATCATCTCAACTGGAAATTGAATACTCCTTTCTTTAATAAAACACCAAACAACAAGCAAGTACACTCATTTATAGCCAATTACTATGGTCACAATCAACTATGAGCCTTTAGAACATTTACCACACATTGATGAACACATCAGCCCAGAAGAACGGGCCCATGTTGAACATCTAGTCAGATTGGAATTGGCACATCAATTCAATAATAATGTTACACACATGACACATAATGACACACAACAGCAACAACAACAACAACTACAAAATCAAAACCAACTACAACAACTACAACAACAAGATCATCAGCTACACCTACAACAACAGAATCAACCCCAAAATTTACTACATCCATTCCCAGTACCTACACCTATGCATCCTTTAGTTGATCAACTATTACCATTAAATACAAACATACATCCCACACCTATTATGCAATTAACGCGACAACAATATGAAGAGGAATCAGACGATGATGATGAAGAAGAACATCCTCATCCTCATCCTCATCCTCAACAAGGTATTGACTTGACCAAATACACCCAATTTGACATCACGTCTCCAATAGAAGATGGTCAAACAAATAGTTCCAATGATCAAGGAGGCATCAATTATACCAATTTATACACCACATTAGGACATTCCATGTTACAAGAAAGAAATTTAGAATTATTACAGAGAAATGTTCAAGGTGGATTAAATCTATTACAACAAGAAGATTTGGCAAGATTAGATGAATTGAATAATGAATTAGCTAAAAATGTCAATAATAAAAGAAGTATGATTGATGAATTAGCTACAACTAGAAAGAAAAGACAATTGAATGATTTAAAACCAGCACAAGATCAATATGAACAAAGTTGGAAACAAAGCATTAATACAAATTTAGAATTGGCCATCCAATCTTCAAATACAGAAAATTAAGTATATTCACTTCACTTTACACATATGCATATGTACGTATCTATCTATATATATAATTCATGACCATAGGCCGTACAAGTTTATAATATCACGTAGTTTTCTTTTTCATATAAATCATATCTGTTTTAGTTCCACCAACATTTATTATCCTAGGACAACCCTCTCTATGTTTTTCCAATCGTACACATTCAAGACAATAATAAGCAGGTGTACCATTCTCATTATTGTCGCCTAAATGGTTAGTACATAGTATACATTTATTGAATAAATGACCTTGTGAACAATCTTGACAAATTCGAACTTGTTGAGTTGGTTTAACAAATGAATCACATATGGGACATTTCCCATCACAGTTGGAACATAATAAGCCTGTTGATTTACCTGGTTGCTTCATGCATTGTATTAAATCATATTGATGTCGAGACATGTATAGAGAGAGACAACCTTAGTGTGTGTAGTCTTGTTAGTTAATGAGAAGAGCCTTTGGTTTGGTCAAAAGTATTTAATATTTTTTTGACCTTCCTTATAATATTCTTTGTGTGTCTCTGTAATTTTACTTTACTCTCTTTACTACTATTACTACTCTTTTTTTGCCATTGCATCCATCCATCATCTAATATAAAGAACTGCAACCCATATAGTATAGTATACCCCCCACCCCACCCCTAAAAAATGGAGGATCATCCCACTATGATTGACAACCCTACATTAGAAGAATGTATGGTTTGTTTAGAATCAATATCAAAATTAGATAAAATAGGTAAAATTAAATGTTGTCCAACAAAAATTTATCATGATCAATGTATTAAAACATGGTCTAAAAAATCAAATACTTGTCCAACTTGTCGAAATCGATTTTATAAAATTGAAACTATAATTCCAATAATTTCACTGAAGAATAAAACTAAAAATATTGTTACAACCACTCTTATAAAGGATAAATTGTTACCTAACCCTGCTATCAATGATATACCTTCACAATATATCATATCAAGGGAACAACAACAACAACTACAACATCAATCGTCATCGTCATTACCCGGAACACCTTTTCAATTTTTAGAAGATCAAGGAATAGTTGGTAGTAGTAGTAGTAATGGTGGTGCAGAAATTTGTTATATATGTACTTTGAGTTCTAAAAATGGAATCAATTGTTTACAATGTGGTTGTAATTTTCATTTAAATTGTCTTGGTGTGATTGAAGTTGATGAATTTTTGAATTGGTGTTGTCCTATATGTGACCACAATCAAGAAACGTTGGTGCCGATAACCAATAATGCTAGACGAAGAAGAACACAAACAATAAGAACAACAACACAAAGTAATGATTTGAGGAGTTATCGAAGTAACAGACGGAATAATGGATTGATAATACATAATGATAATGATGAATTAGATGATGATTTTTTATATAATGATGATTTTGATGATGATGATGAGATTTCAGATACATCGGAACTACTACCATCATCATTACGCGGACGGTATCATTTACATCTGTATAATAATCCTGTTATTAATGGAGGTGTGATTCTACGAAGAGAACAAAAACAAAGAGAACAATCAACACTGGAAGAAGTACAATCTTGGGAAATATTTGATCAAGTCCGATTAGGAGGTAATGAAGAAGATACTAAACAAGAACTGATGATAATGTCGAATCCAAATACGACACATAATCATCCGACTAATAGTCAACAACAGAGGAGGAAAAGGAAGAAAGTTACACCTATTGAATCAAGTAGTGATGGGCCGAATGATCCTACTGGTGGGATTGGTAATAGTAGTAGGATCTCACAATTGATTGATCAATTGAAAGCATCAAAAGAAAGCA